>SNQJ01S0043657.1:52728-68572 GCA_010110895.2 Picea sitchensis
CAGGCCCCCTCCCAATACCACTTACCACCTTAGGGGGGGTCCAGAATACCACATTTCCCCAAAAAACCACTTTCCCCAATTTTTCAAAACCGCCCATTTTTTGTTCGTTTGACACATCGTCTTGCAAAGAGTATTCTTGGCAAATGGAGATGAAATTTAAAAAATAGAAAGAGGTTTTTGTTAATAATGGGTTGAAGAAAAAAAACCTCTCCCAATTTTTTCAAAGGTGCCACCAGTTGGGAGAATCGAAGCTGTCTTTCAGTCTCACTTTTCAGATTTTTCATTTTTCTGTTACAACCCTGATTTTGCGGGAGCTGTTACGGTTAGCTGGTGGAGAATTTGGTGAAACCAAAGGAGGTTTTTTTACAAAACATTCCCATATACAATAACCTCCTTCAGTTGTTTCCTAGGTGTCATTATTGAAGAGAAACAAATGTCTTTGAGGACCCCCCTTTTGCAGAAATTCGGCTCGTCTTTCATGGCATATAGTTCAGGATTTTTGGGGATTTGTGGCTATTTTTGGCCGAGGAAGTTGAATTCGAATTCCTAAACTTGTTGGAGGATATATCCTATTTATTCATATGATTTTAAGGTAAAGGAGTGTTGATCATTGCACATAGAAAGGCTATTCTCTGTAATTTTTTAGATCCACCAGTAATACAAAGGAATTGGTGCACACGATTCTTGCGTCTGGACATTGGTGATGTTTTTCTTGCTATGTTAATGTTTTATTACTCTGTTATCACCTTGTTTTATAATTCAAACTATTAAAAGGAAGTTAAAGAACATAATTTACCTTCGGTACTCTGTATCTGGCCTTTTATCAATCTACATGTTATTCTTCTGATTTTGAGTTAAAGAAATTCTTGAATGCTTCTTTACTTAAATGAACCTCTCACCTATTCTATCTTTCCATCACATTTTATATTAATCGATCCAGTATCTTGGCTATCTCGCCCTGTGAAGAAGCCCTTTAAAAGTTGTTTATCAGACCTTAAGTTTTGACACAGACCCCATAGCCCAATGGGATTCTAAAGAAATCATCCAGCCAAACACCTCAAATAAAAAACAAACCCTGTTCTGCATAACTAGCCTAATATCCTATTTCAAACAAATCTAAATTTGACAGAGAGATCTCTCTCTGAGTCTCGGAGGGCTAGATCCCTGACTCGAAGCGGTTTTGATGTTGCCTCTGTGACTGCCTCCACAGCCTTGGGAAAATTACAGAGTGTTAACACTAGGATTGGCACAGAAGGAACAAGAGTCGGTCGAGGCTCAAGTAGTGAAGCTCCCTGAGACCATCCAACAACTTCAAGTGAGGATAACAGAATTGGAGGTCTAAGAAATACTGAGCACTCTGCAGGAGGTGGGTGACCAGAGGGAGGAGACAACTAAGAATACAATAGTAAGGATCAGAGCCCTCACCTCAGAATGAAAACAACTGAGTGATAGAAGTGCGTAGACATATGAACACCTCATAGAATATCCAGAGCTAAGGAAACTAGAAGACAATTATAGGAGGTGCAACAACAGTCATTTTCATTACAGGTACAAATGAAGCTGCTCACTATAGTTGAAAGAATGAAAATATCCCAGGAACAATGTGCAGTGAAACAATAGATCACTGCCCTCCAGGGTAGGGTAATTTAAGTCGCGCAGAAGTTATAACCTGTGCAGGAGGAAGCCTGCCAGATGTTCGAAGAGATTGATGGACATGGCTCACAATTGGACCAAGTGGTTGCATCAGTGGAACAATGCCTGGAAGGGCCTGTTATAGAACAAACAATCTAGGAGCTCGCTGAGCAGGAGGCTCAGGAAAAGTAGCAAGTCGAGGTAGCTCGAGTTAAGCTCGAGGCCTTCAAAGTAGCATTGACTAGAGCTGAGTGACTCGGGATGAGTCACAGGTGAGTGTTGGGGGCCTGTTGGCCCTTGACCAAGTTTTGAGGAAAACTTGGTCAGAATTGACCTAATTTAGGACTTCGACATGATGGTTGAAGATGGAGCACCTAGGCAGAGCTAAAATAGAGGATCTCACCGATTTTGCAAGATTTGTACGGGGTTATTTAGGGTTCTTGTAATGGGTTATGGGATGTCGGCCCATGGGGTTTACCCATGATTAGGCCTTATTGTAAGGGATTGTAAGAGTATAAATAAGTAAGAATGTATGGTAGAAGTAGAAGCCCTTTTTGAGAAGTGGGTAGTGGCTAAGTGCAAGTAGTTTTGAGTTGCTCTGTGCAACAAAAGGTGTAAGTGTTAAGGCTTTGTGCTCGATAGAGAAGTTGGATCGATGCCTTGACCTAGTTTGGAAGGAGGATCTGGTGCTTAGTGCACAGATCTCTTGTCCTATGAGAATCTTGACTCTGTGTCTTAGTGCACAGGAGTCGCTGAATGTAAGATATTGACGAATAATAAAGAAGATGAAGCAGTTGGTGGACGTAGCCCACACTGGGGTGAACCACATATATCTTGTGTCTTTGGTGTGCTTTGTGCTGTGTTATTCTTGTTGTTTATTTTCTTAATGCCCTAGTTATTATGCATGATAGATAGATCTATTGATTCTTAGTGCTTTATTTGTGTTAAAAATAAATGAATGTTAGATCTAACTCAGTGTTATGTGCTAAGTGGTTGAAGTGCTTAATCTATATTGTTACTGTGCTGATCTATCTTTGGGTATGTTCTACGATGTTAATAAATCTAAGAAAATAATGCATAACATATTCTAAGTGTTACTAGAATACTTTGCGAAGTTTTGTTATCACATAAATGTGTCCCATCTTGGTTACATACACTTGCTTCCTGTAACCCCCCCTGCTTCTACCTCGGGTGAGACTTCGCCTGCTCCGCAGGTGTTGCCGAAAGGGCCGATAGTTAGGGTTTTGTTGGTGCGCTATTGAGCGTTGAACCTTGTGTCTGCCCCTATATCACTTAAAATTAAGACCTTTGCCAAAAATGTACCCACTATATGTTTATAAAATATTTAATCATTTTCCAAATATTTTTGGAGGTATTATTTAAATTGCAAGACCCTTGTTGAGAGAGTAATTGAATTTGTTGGTAACTCCCATAGCTCAAGGATCAAGGATATCCTTCTCTTAATGTTATCTCCAATACATTTTCTTACAACCATTAACAACTTTGATGAACCTTTCAACATGGAATTGGTTTCTGGTACATCCTTGAGATTGCAAAATGGTTGAATAACAATAATGGGTTCGACAAACAAAGGTCTTGAAAGCAAATATTTTTCCAATTCTTTTATTTTTTCCTTTAGGATCAAATTCTCCGTCTATATCTCATCGATGGAATACTTTAAGGATTCCCCAGTTTCTTTGTTGGCCCTCGACCAAGTTTTGAGGAAACCTTGGTTAGAATTGACCCACTTTTGGACTTCGACATGATGGTCGAAGATGGAGCACCCATGCGGAGCTGAGATCGCGGATCTCACTGATTTTGTGGGCTTTGTAAGGGGTTATTTAGGGTTTTTGTAATGGGTTATGGGATGTCCAGCCATGGGGTTTACCCATGATTAGGACTTATTGTAAGGGATTGTAAAAGTATAAATAAGTAAGAATATATGGTAGAAGTAGAAGCCCTTTTTGAGAAGTGGGTAGTGGCTAAGTGCAAGTAGTTTTGAGTTGCTCTGTGCAACATAATGTGTAAGTGTTAAGGATTTGTGCTCGTTATAGAATTTGGCTCGATGCCTTGATCTAGTGTGGAAGGAGGATCTGATGCTCAGTGCATAGATCTCCTGTCCTATGCGAAGCTCGACTCTGTGGCTTAGTGAATAGGAGTAGTTGAATGTAAGAGATTGACGAATAATAAATAAGGCAAAGAAGTTGGTAGATGTAGCCCCACACTGGGGTGAACCACGTATATCTTGTGTCTTTGGTGTGCTTTGTGCTGTGTTATTCTTGTTGTTTATCTTCTTAGTGCCCTGGTTATTATGTATGATAGATAGATATGTTGATGCTTAGTGCTTTAATTGCGTTAAAAATAAATGAATGTTAGATCTAACTCAATGCTATGTGCTAAGTGGTTAAAGTGCTTAATATTTATTGTTACTGCACCGATCTATCTTTGGGTATGTTCTGTGATGTTAATAAAGCTAAGAAACTAATTCATATAATCTTCTAAGTGTTACTAGAATACTCTGTGAAGTGTTTTTATCACATATCTGTGTCCCAACTCCGTTATAGACACCTGCGTCATATAACCCCCCTTCTTCTACCTCGGGTGAGACTTCGCCTGCTCTACAAGTGTTGCCGAAAGGGCCGATAGTTAGGGTTTTGTTGGTGCGCTGTTGAGCATTGAACTGTGGGTCTGCCCCTATATCACTTAAAATTAATATCTTTGTCGAAAATGTACCCACTACCTCTTTATAAAATATTTAATCACTTTCCAAATATTTTTGGAGGTATTATTTAAATTGCAAGACCCTTGTTGAGAGAGTAATTGAATTTGTTGCTAACTCCCATAGCTTAAGGATCAAGGATATCCTTCTCTTAATGTTATCTCCAATACATTTTCTTACAACCATTAATAACTTTGATGAACCTTTCAACATGGAGTTGGTTTCTGGTACATCCTTGAGATTGCACAATGGTTGAATAACAATAATGGCTCGACAAACAAAGGTCTTGAAAGTAAATATTTTTCCAATTCTTTTATTTTTTCCTTTAGGATCAAATTCTCCTTCTATATCTCGTCGATGGAATACTTTAAGTATTCCCCTGTTTCGTCATGAAAATCAATGATTTTCAAGGGTTTTACTGCTTGAAAATCAATCTCTGATTTCCATTTTTTTGAAGCCTTTTTAATATTCAAATTTACTTTTTAGTAAGCCTGATGCCTCCATAACACCGGATACCAGAATGAAACTGGATCCTTCTTGAAGTCTAAACTCTTAGCTATGGGAAATCCCTAAAAAATATGGAAATAAACTATAACATAAACTAGATAGGAAGTCATGTAAAATTTCTTGGTCTTCCTAAGGATTCCCAACTGAAATGAAATCTCAATTGAAATAATTCGGGCCTAGTCAATTACAACATTTTCATGAATTTAATGATATATAATATATACAATACACTTTGGCATTGCGGCCATGGAATCTTGTCCAATTATTCTAGAAAATAACCATGCAAATTCTTTATATGGATATTTTAAAGAGCATATCTCAACATGTGTATCATTAGTGTTGCTAGTCGGGATTGTAAGAAATATTTCAAGGAACTCCATTCCCCCAGTATGAGATTTTAGAAAATCACCAACTTCGACATTTTTGAATGTCAGAGTTGGTTAAGGAAGTCTCAACATTCTCTTGAACACTGAAGGTGATAAAGAGATCGATGGTTTCCCTTGTATATGAATAACTCTTCTCTCGATGTCAAATTTGTTAGTGCATCAGAGGACCAAATCTTTGGAATCAACTACTTCCGAAACACATCCAACCAATGCAATACCCGAGGTCCAAACCTTGTTCAAATTATTTTCTTTGGATGGGAGAGATGAGTACCACTTGTAGGCCCGCGACCACTGACACTGGTGATCTTCTCATCCCAAGGTGTTAAAATATCACAACAATACAATTCTTTCCTTTTACTTGACATATCTTACAAAGACTCCTTTTTGTGAATATGTGGCACTTTTGTCAATACAATATTTTTACAATAGGGATTTTAATTTATTATTTAATTTTACCACGTATTGCCTTGATTATCAAATGTTTTAGCTCTTTATTAGATGTTGCCAATTGCATGGTTTGATTTAAGATTTATGGTGGAGATTTTATGAAAACCATGCAACTTAATAACAATATTCAATTTATAAAAGTCACAGCTGATGTGGCGATGGGAAATAAATGTCATTGGGAATGGTGATATTGTATCAGGGTGTATGGAAAATGGTTAAGTATGGAGGTGCAAAGTGATGAATGGAAAGTGAATTGTGGTGATTTCGAAAATAAAGGATGTGGAGAACATAAGGAAAGATATGAGGGGACTCCCGCATCCACAATCAATAAATATACTAAGTACCAAAAAGGTTGATTTTGCAGGCTATGGAAATATATGATTCATTTTGGAGTACACAAAAATTCAAGATGTGGGGAAAGGGAAAGTTAAATATCAATGAGGGGAAAGTAAAAGGTACATTATGAGTGACGTGGAAATATGAAGGGTCGTTTTGAGTGTTGCAGGTTTGAATGTTGCTGGATGTAGGTATTTGGGGGGTGAGGGATGGCTTAGTCTTCAACAACAAAGAAAATGACTAGGTGTTAATATTTTGGAGGGGTGAGAAATAAAAAAGTATGGAATTTGTGACTTTGCAGGCTTGCAGACTTGATGGTAGCTCACTCCACGAACTGTATTTTAGAAAAAATGACTAAGTATAGGATATACAAAAAACAAGAAAAATGGCTAAGGATGGACCAAAATACACAAATATTGATCAACAAATGAGGATCAACATTGATGCACTAGTGTTGTTGGCTTGACAACGAGTCAACTAATAGTGTTGGGGCCCTGTTGGCACCCAAGGTTTGGGGAAGTTGCATGTGTTGATTTTCCCATGGAATTCAACCCTTGGTATGCTCAGATACCATGTTGATATCTCACCACTCTACTCAACACTCGAAATTTAACTAAAATAAAATAACTTTATCTACTAAAATCACACTCTAGTAATCAACTAAACATGTAGAGAAATCACAAATAAGGAAGACAACAACTCACTCACAAGACACCAATATTTTTAGGTAAACTACCCATGGAAAACCACCGGAGGGAAAACCAATTCCAAGATTATTTTATTAAGGTCAAATCAGGGATCCTGTAACAAGGAAAATGGACCACTAAGATAAATACAACTACAAAAAAACTTGACACAATCTGCTCTATTGTACGGCTCCTAAACAACACACTTTTTGAGGTGTACGTGATTCACCTTCAAATGAACTGCATACATACATGACTGTTGACACTTGAATCTATTAGGACCAAAACGAAAACCTCATGAGGATGTAAATCCCCCTGCATTTTTATAGAGGTGGTACTCCTATTTGATTTAAGATTTTCTTGGGATTCTAGATTTTTAGAGTATGGGACTTGACAAAAGTCCGTCGTGGTAATTCAAAGAAATATAAATATTGCAAGAAATATAAAAGGAAAATGTTTTGTTTTATTTTTAAAGAAATTTCCTCAGAAAGGACCAGAAACTGAGCACATTCACACATTTAAAGCAAATAAGAAAAATTTCCTCACATCCATCATAGTTTAAAATGAAGATTTCTGATCACATAAAAATAAAAAGAAGATGGTCCGCATGCATAAGAGAAATTTAATAGAGTAAACATGGGAAGCTCAAATAAAGATAATGATAGATCAACCTCAAATACTTTATATTAAAAAACCAGGGTTACAAAGTACAGTCCAGATTGTTCCCAAAGTAGCTCTCTTGAAATCTCTAGAATTATGTAGTCTGTTACATGTTCTTTGAAATTTAAAATATGTTTGTCTTAAAGACTGGGATTGGGGCTCCCACGGACCATAAAGAAAATATACACAAGAATGAAGTTTCTAGAAGGAAGATGGTGGGCGGTAAAATGAACAACAAGACTTGGTAAGAAGAAAATATAAGTTATCAGTCTTCAGTTAAACCTTTCTATTCAAAGAAGCCAAGTAACTTGATGAAGGAATAAATAAAGAGAGAAAGACGTGACCAACATAAAATTACTATGATGGCCTCTCATCTCTTCAATTGCTTGCTGTTGTCCTTTTATTTTATTTTTTGACAGTTACAAGAACCGTCTCAAATGTTTCTTTCCCTTTTTAATAAAAGTTTTTTTAAATAAACTTTTTATTTTCACAATTTAATTAATTTCCCATTAAAATATGACGATTTTAATTTAATTTTATGGAAGTGAAAACCAATTTTTTAACCATGTAAACCACTTAGGGCATTCTCTTCATCGTCTCAAATTTCCAATGATATAAATTTTTCCCAAATCCGTTGCCCGGATCTCAAGATATGATCTTGTGAAGTTGAGTTGTCACGTAGGCCCATTAAAAAATACAGCCGACTGATATTTTAATTTTTAAGAAAAATGTATCAACTTTCAACACTTGAAACCTATACCACCATATTCTACATGTAAATACCTTTCCAATGGTATAAATGTTTCTGCAAACGGAGGTCGGGAGATCAAGATATAGTCTTTTCAAGATTGTGACTCAACCACCGTCGATCAAGTTTGATTGGTAAATGTGGACCCTTGATTTAATTTCGACCTCCTTTTTTGAAATTCGACTTTTCTTCATTATTCTAATCCCACATGTACGGTTATAAAATATTCTTAGTGGTATATAATGTTAAGTGTAACATACACTTGACAAGAAATAAAGAAGAGAAGAGACTATGGAGCTTGGAGGATTTGACCCTTGGAAAATTGTTGAATATAATAATAATTTTGCATGCCCAGTCAACCACCAATATGCTCAGTCAACTATGATGAGTCACCCAACCAAATGTTGACACATGTCATAACTCGGTAGGCCAACAATTTGCCAATAAGAATCTGCCATATGTCATCCAATGAAATCATGCCATGTGTCACTTTTTTGTATGCTGCCACGTGTCTCCATCAATTAGTTTCCATGTGGCACCATCCATCTAACTTCCATGTGGATATATCTCATTGGTTAATAAAGTTCCATGTGTCACTTGGATATGTTCTACATAGAACTTAAGATAGGAAAAATATTATTAAAATATTATGGCGGGTTCACAGGTTTACGAGGTAGGTGAGGAAATCACTGCGGACCTGTGGTAATACATAGTAAGGAATGAGTGTGAGAAATTCTAAGTGTAGGTTAAGTGGAGAGGAGAGGTAAATAGTTGTAAAATATTCTAAGTCTTGAGAATCAGTCGAGCAGACTTGCATATGATATATGAAAGAAATATTGTATCACCAACCCGAGAACCCACGAACCCATGAACCCACAATAACTCATATATTTGGCTAAGTGTTGGAGGAGTTACATAGTAAATAGTAGTAAAAAGAGTTGTGTGCATTATGAAGGTGGAAAAAGTCAAAGTGCATTGTGAGGGTAGCGAAGATAACACATATTCTTAGGAAATATAACCAACCCGCGAACCCGCGATAATCCATAGTAAGTAATATTAAGTATGGAAAGTGTATAATGGATCACGTGAAATATGGAAAATATGAAAAATGAAAAGAAATATATGAGAAATAAAGGAATTACTTGAAATTTGGGAAAGGAAAGAAATGGAAAAATGGGATAATGAAAATGGAAAGGAAAATAAAAGGAAATGGGAAAATAAAGGAAAATGGAAATGAATGTGAACTTGGAAAGGAATAAGGAAAAATGGTAAGGAGAATATGAAAATAATGGGAAAAAATGACTAAGTATAAAATGAGAGAATAAATAGAGGTGAAGGGAAAGGAGAGGAGAGAACATGTCACTTAGAATATTTTTCATATTTATTCTTGTAATACCTCCATTGGACTTCTGGACATAAGTATGCGTATCTTGGTCATGGAGACTTTGATTTTGATTTCGCAAAAATGCACGGGGAAGATGATACCTAGAGCTATGCAATGAACATATAATAGTTGAAAAATCTTCATCTTCCAATATCGTTATTTTATTATTATTGTTCTAGGAGCGGGAACATATAGGTGACCAAATTTTGGTCAACAACTGGCTCCAACTACGAGATAGTGACCCGCTGTGGGTTGCTGAGAACACCAGAATCTTAAGACCAACTTCCTTCTGCATTGGGCTATGGAGTCATCTTCAAAATGAACTCTTGTAATTCTTCTTCTTTCATGGAGTTAACTTCAAAATTCAATATAGATACATGATCTACCTACCCTAACTTACTTGAAAGAAAGGGTCACCTTAGGTGTAGGAAGATTTCCAATGGAGCCATTCAAGCATTGATCTGATTTGTGGAATGAACTCCAAAATTCCGAGATATGTTGGGAATTGTAGAATTGAGTTAGGGGCACTCTCAATATGTTATGGAGAAAAATTATACCAAGTATGGTGAATATTTAATTGCGTTGTTTGGCCAACAATGCTCTGGAACCATAATTCAATAAAATCAACTCTTGGCTGCTCAAAAATACTATTGTCTTTGATTGGATGAGGAGTTTTCAACATAAGAATACATTCATCATTTTCCTTATTTCCAACCACTTTCAAGGTGCTTGATTCATAAAAAATCTCTTGAAAAGAATCTTCTTTCTTGCAAGGGTGATTTTTCTCATCATTCTTCTCAAGTTTCATTACTTCCATCAATTCTTCTCGTTGCAAGTTCTCTTGTGATGTTTCATCATCTATCACAAGGTTGTAATCTTCTTCTGTATTTGGTGGATGCTCCTCAATTTTATTTTCAATTTTGTTGTTCAAAATGTCTTCACATGGAGTATATAGGAGATTGCAATTTTCTTCTTTTTCCACATTCAAGATTATTGTTTCATTGGCAATGTCTTGGCAATGTTCTTCTTCTATGCAATGGCTATCTTCTTTATTCTCAAAATTGTTTTCTTCCACCAAATATTCTTTATTTTGGATGAATTCTTTTTGCATATTTGGTGGAGACTCTTTAATTTCTTCCTCATAGGGAGTATATGAGATGCTGATATCCTTTTCATGGTCTTTGGAATTCTTGCCTTCATTCTCAACAACAAGATTTGATTCATAAAAGTCTTGCAGTGTTTCATGATATCCTTCTTTTGAATAATTGATTTCATCCTTTTATGTCCATGTGGGAGAGGGTGAGTAGGCAAAAAAATTTAAACCATCAACGAAAACATATGAATGCACCTTTGGGATAAATTTTTCTGCAAACGAATCTTCTAATGCATCCCAGTTAGTCATGGAGTTAGGCATTAATGAACTGTACCATTCAAGAGCATCATCTCGTAGAGTGTTGGAGTTACTTCACACACACCTAGGATTTATATTTACTAAGTTTATTCCTTGTTTATTATTCATAATTAGTCATTATCCAGTCTCCTATATTTTAGGGGAGAATATTCCACCTGGAGAATATTCTCTTTCAGTTGACACTTCTGTTTGACTAGTTGAGTTGAGTTTAGATGTTTCATTGGGATCATCACCATGCAACATTGGGATCATCACCATGATAATTCAAAATTGCCTTGGTATCATCACCAGAGTGGTGCATTAGCCTTGATTCCCTGAGTTAACTCCTCACTACTCTATGTTCAGTCAGTTAACTGAAGACTAGTTGACTAGTTAACTCAACTAGGTGGCAGTTCACCCCCGTAACTGCCTGAGAGACTAGAATAGGTGGCAGTTCACTCCCGTAACTGCCTAAGAGACTAGAATAGGTGGCAGTTCACTCCCGTAACTACTGGTGTGTGTCCATATCACTCTATACCACCACTATGGTGCATTGGTTCACCTCAAGTCGAACTCATTGAGATATACAAAGCATATCATGTGTAAATTATTCATTATTCACAATGGTTAATGATAATTCTTCCATTCTTTCTCTCTTTCTTCTTCCTTCTCCAATTTTCTCTGAAAATGTGTGTATTATTGTTTATCTAGATCTATTCTGTGCAGGTTCAACACATTTACATGGTATCAGAGCCGACAGACTGCTAAGCAAAATCTACACCAAATTTTTTTGCAGGTACAAAAGATTGAAGACAACGAAAAGATGGAATTCCAAAAAGAATTCATTCTTACACCTTACAACTATTTTGCATGGAAGGAGAAAATAGCCATAAATATCCAATCCAGAGGGTTGTATAGGTTAACCATGAATACATATACAAAACCGACATCAGCCATAGAAAAATCCAAGTACTTAAATCGCATGGATGATGCACTCGAAACAATTTGCAGTCTTATTTCTCCCGATCTCCTTTTTCGCATATCTTCCTGTAAGACTCCCAATGAAGCCTGAAAAATATTGGAAGGGCTCTTTGAAAAAAAGGATGAGATGAGGGGACACATGCTGGAGGTGGAGCTTCTCACATTGGATCCAAAAAGCTTCAACAATATACAATATTTCTTTACAAAATTCAAGGGTTTACTGTCGTAACTCAAAGCTTGCTGGGTTCATAAATCGACGGAGGAGAAACACATTGTTCTCACCATTATCTCCAAGATTGGTCCTAAATTCTATGTATTCGTATCCACATTCCATACTATCAGATTCACCTCTGAATCCCTAACACAAGAGCAAACCAAGCTCATCAACATGGGCGTAATCAAAGGCCCAAGGGCGCATTCACTCACTGCGCATGATGGCAGCCACAAATATCCAAAATCTAAAGATAAATATAAATAGAAATCTCATGCACATACGAAGAAGAAAGGGTACACAAAACCCTTCACCGATGCCTCTGGATCCAAAGGGGAAAAGGGAAGAAAAGGGGAGAAATGCATGTACTGTCACAAAGGATTCCATTCGAAATCTGCATGCATGCAAAAACAAATAGATATGATCTCTCAAATACTTCAGCAAAATAACCTTGGAGATCGCATCCCTGAGGGTGAAAAGAAGAAGAAGCCAGAAGATCTGAATTCCAAGAAAGGCAATTCTATCCATGCCTTGATTGCCATCAACTTCTTTCCCGATGCCTGGATCATAGATTCAGGAGCATCACATCATATGGCTACCTCAGAAGCAGTCTATTCTTCATTGGATGCATGCAAAGGTCCTCCTATTCTGATGGGGGACAACTCTTCTGTCGAAGTCACCGGCAAAGGAAGGATTGAACTCACCAATGGAAGCTTCGAGAATGTGCTGCATGTTCCCAAAATTTCTGTCAACCTTCTCTCCGTATATCAAATGACAAATTCTAGCACCGGAAAGAAAGTCGTATTCACACCAAATTTCATGGACATCTACGACATGCAAACTGTTGGGAATCAGAAATGTCATATTTTCATCCACCTTTCCCTTCATTATTCTTCACATTTCATCACCCCATTAACCTTTCATGATACCATTTTCATAATTAAATATGGGTTTAACGTTATTATTTTCCAAATCATTTATTTTAGTATTAAAAGGGAATTTGTGATTAAATATTATAAAATTGACATGTTTTCATATATATCTCAAAAATGTGTGAGCTTTATCATGTGTAGGAATATGTGAAGGATTAATTAAAAAAGAATTCTCGAATACTTCCTCCACCATTTCAAGATTTGAGGGGATAATTCAATCCTATTCCAAGGAGAAGATCATGGAGATATGGATAAACATATCTTATCCAAGATATATGAGAGATTTGTGTGAGGATTTGAAGGGATCATATTTTGTAATAATGGGAAATTGGTTGAGAGAAAAGTGAATATGTAATTATGAGATGTTTATCTTCTTTTCAAAGCTCTCATGTATAAAAGAGAGTGCCCTCTCTTCATGAGGGGAAGATAATTATTATTATGTAGATTAGGGGATAATTATTATGATGTAGATTGAGAGAATGGTTATGATGTATATTGGATTCATGAAAATACTCTTTTTGTAAACCTACTTGTTGGAGATTAATGCAAGTTTGAATTCAGTGATTTTGTGTCTCTTATAAGTTAGAATCCGCTGATCTAAAATCTTCCATGTTGGCATCAACAAGGGCCACCGATCCATCTTGGTAAGCTCATTGTAAATTGTTAGTGTAGATTTTCATTTCATGTACCTGTTATTTTGATTTCATGTTATTTTTGATTTCACTATTCGACTTTGTTGCAAAGTGTGGTAATGCAAGAACAATTGGATCTCCATATTTCACCTTACCTGAGATTTGATGGAGAATCCCACTACACTTAGCTTTCCTTTTCTAGAATTGATTACGTTACATCTTGCTAACACATGCACAATCAAGACCTCCATCTCTCACCCTACATGCACATAGTGTTAATTATTGTTAGTTTAGTTTCTCCAGGAAATAGAATCAAAGTTCATCTTTTCCTTTCATGAGCCATCAATGAACAGGTCCATCACCTGAGCAAGATCTTTTGCTTGTTTATGAGTTTTGCTTTCCAACTTTCGAATTGTGTGAAGATTGTTATTTTTAAAAGTGTGTTGGTTTCTAAATGGTTTTCTTATGTAAGATATACTAAATAGACATAGGAACCTATATGTTATCGGCACATATAGTGCATCAACTCTGCTGATTACGAATCCCAATTGATAATTTATGTTTGGTAATATATTATGCATATAATTGCACCAACATTTTGGCGCCGTTGTCAGGGAGTTGTAAATGGTAATACGTAGTATTTGGATTAGATTGCTTTAATGGTTTTGGATTGGTTTTATGGATGACCTAAGGGCGGAGAGAAGATGGTAAGATATGCGGGAAGAACCCACACATCCACTTTGGTGGGGTTGCTCCAAAGTTAGGTTGTCCTCTTCCTTTTATGAAGAAGTGTGTTTCTCCTTATTTTATGCAAAAGTGTTTTTATTTATGCAAATTTAGTTTTTATTTATGATGACATAACTTGTGCGAACAGATAACCTGGTGACATCAGGGTCTCAGTAATGCAAGGAGTTCAAGTTTGGCGTGTTTTATTTTTACAAATAGTTTTAATTTCTTAGTTTTAAAATTCAAATATTTGATGATAAATCATTCTCCTTTTTCAATATGGTTTAACTATGAGTATAAGCTTGGAACAACTCACTCAGATCCTAGAAAAAGTCAGGATCTCCTCATCTCTGAAAGAGGAGATCTTGATAGCAGTTGAAAGTTTAATTACTCCTCCATAGGAAAACGAAGAAACAACATACAAGGAATCCTGCACATCTGATGACGAACAATTATGGGAGCAAAAGATCGAGGAGGATAATGAGGAGTTGCGACACAATATGAGGAGTGAAAACTATGCCTACAAAATCATTATCGAACTATGGTTTCAAGCAGGTACCAGGTTAGATCCATTTAGTTTTTCTTTTGTTAATTTACAGTTTCAACAATCAATTTCACACGGTTATATATATTTTCGATTGTCATTTGCGAAATTCATAGTGAAAATATTCTTATTACTGTTGCTCTTATGGTTACATTGGCAGTTTGACTACACGTAACAAATCTTTAATTAGCGTAGAGTAGGTAGGGTAAATGAATAAACAAAAAACAAAAAAAAAACACACTTTTATTTTCAATTTTTGCTTTCACTTAGAATAAGTATGCTCTCCTTCACGCTTAGTGCGATCTCGAGGACCAGAAATTAGGATGTCTCTAACGTTTTTAGGAAGACTAATGATCTAAAAATGCTTCAATTTTTGCGTTTGAATCTCCATTTGCTTATATATATATATATATATGATTATTTTAATTTATTTTAAATTTTAGTTTTTACAATAGGAATAAATTTTAGTTTGCAAATTCAATGAAAAAAGAAATACAAACAAACCACATAAATAAAATTTCATTTGCATTAGGAGCATTAGAAATTCTTAACATGCAAATAAATTAAGGAAATAACTTTAAAAACAAATCAATTTTTTCTTTTTACACTCATCCTTTCAACCTAAAAAATATATTAATAATAATAAATATATATTGAAACCTCACACATTCATCCTTCAACCAAGAATTTGAAACAGGACCTGCATACAAAATTCAAACCCTTTGCGGTGGTTTCAACTGCTGCAAGTATTCAATGCGGGTATGATCGATCGGCTATGATCGACTGTCAAATGACCACCTCATGTCGACTGTTGTCTCTGATATTGGGATAGAAGAAAAACCTAGCAATAGTATAAGCTACATGCATACCCATATGCCGTGGTTTTTTTTCGTTTACAAAGAGTAATGAACTGTGTTTAATCT
>SNQJ01S0043657.1:91127-101845 GCA_010110895.2 Picea sitchensis
AAAAGAGAGAGGACAACCTAACTTTGGAGCAACCCCACTAAAGTGGATGCATAGATTCTTACCTCTCATCTTATCATCTTCTCTCTGCCCTTAGGTTGTCCATAAAACCAATCCAAAATCATTAAACCAATCTAATTGAAATGCTACCTATTATTGTTTACAACTCCCCGGCAACGACGCCAAAATGTTGGTGCAATTATATGCATAATATATTACCAAACATAAACTATCAACATGGATTCGTAATCAGTAGATTTGATGCACTATATGTGCCGATAACAGATAGGTTCCTATGTCTGTTTAGTATAGCTTAGATAAGAAAACATTTAGAAACAAACATACTTTTAAAAATAACATTCACACAATTCAAAAACTGGAAAGAAAAACTCATAAACAAGCAAAATCTCTTGCTCGGGTGATGGACATGTTCATTAATGGATCATGAAAAGAAAAGATAAACTTTGATTCTATCTCCTGGAGAAACTAAACTAACAAGTGGGATGCTCCATTAAATCTCATGTATGGTGAAATATGGAGATCCAATTGTTCCTGCATTACCACACTTTGCAACAAATTCGAATAGTTAAAGCAAACAAAATAACATGAAATCAAAATAACAGTTACATGAAATGAAAATCTACACTAACAATTTACAATGAGCTTACCAAGATGGATCAGTGGCCCTTGCTGATGCCAACATGGAATCTTTAAGATCACCAGATGTTAACTTCTAAGAGAGACAAAATCATTGAATTCAATCTTGCATTAATCTCCAACAAGTAGGTTTACAAAAAGAGTCTTTTCATGAATCCATTCTACATCATAACAATTCTCATTAAAACCAATCTTACATCATAATAATTCTCCCTAATCTACATAATAATAATTCTCTTCCTCCTCTCATGAAGAGAGGGCACTCTCTTTTATACATGAGAGCTTTGAAAAGAAGATAAGCATCTCATAATTACATATCCACTTTTCTCTCAACCAATTTCCCATTATTACAAAATATTATCCCTTCAAATCCTCACACATATCTCATATATCTTGGATAAGATATGACAACCAAATCTCCATTATCTTCTCCTTAGAATAGGCTTGAATTATCTCCTCAAATCTTGAAATGGTGGAGGAAGTATTCGAGAAGTCTTTTTGAATTAATCCTTCACATATTCCTACACATGACAAAGCTCACACATTTTTGCGATATATATGAAAACATGTCATTTTTCTAATATGTAATCACAAATTCCCTTTTAATACTAAAATAGATGATTTGGAAAATAATAAGGTTAAACCCATATTTAATTATGAAAATGGTATCATGAAAGGTTAATGGGGCGATGAAATGTGAAGAATGATGAAGGGAAAGGTGGATGGAAATACAACATTTCTGAGTCCCAACAGCTACCATGTCTGGTTCGGTTGGTTGTTCCTCTACCACAGTGGAATTTGTTAGTTGGTATACAGTCACTAAGATTCACACTTTTTATGTTTCAGTTGGTGGATGGCATTGTTTACGATTTTGTGGATTGCTCGCGTCGGTCGCGTTCTGTATAGGGTTTTTGCAAATGAATTGTTGGACTAAGTATATTGCATCTTCTATTGTCGGTTGAGTGAGACTGAGTGTACGCAACTCGGTTGACCACAATTGGCTAAATCAATGGCTCGGTATGGTCTATTGAGTTCTATTGTGGTCTATTGTTGTTGTGTGTTATGGAATAGTTGCACCATGAAGTTTCCTCAGTTGCACACCGCAGGTTATTGATTGCAAATTGACCATTGTTGATGATAGGCGTGTTCATTATTTGGTTTGAGTTTTAAGTCACCTTGAGTGTTTTGTTTTATAGTGGCATGGTTACATCGCCCTTGAAGTTTTCTCAATAATGATTTGGTTGTATAGTCAATTATCATTACCAGTCGTGGCATCTGAGGTTTTGGTATCTTGATTATTTTTTTACATATACATGTGGGAACGAATATCGTTACAGACCTTGATCGGCTCTATTGCAGAAGTAGAAACTTCGTTATTATTTCATAAATATGCCTTTTAAATATAGATTGGATGTAGCAGTGGTGGATGTAAATGAGTATATATTGGGAATGAGTGCTATTGTTGACTGTTATAACATGCATAATGTGTGAATAAAAGGAATAAAACATCTTACAAATTATGTGAAGTACTTTTGTTTTGTAATGGTGTTGTGTTGGATATTAATGGTCGATGAAATTAAAACACTACACGGGAGTTATTACTCAAGTCATCTGACTGTTGGTTGATGCATATTTTCTTACTGCAATATATGTTATGGAGTGCTTGATTGATATCATGAACAGTAACCATTTTTTCCCCTTCATTATCTCATTTTTCGCTAATTATAAACCCCCCACATATCCCATATTCATTTTGTTCACCCTTTGTTCTGATATCGATCACAACTAAGGAAAATTATGTGTTAGATTGGGTAAAAGTGGCAAAGTCTTGTGTGGATTGTAGTGAGTTTTATTGGTTCCTACAGTTGACTGTTGTTATCATTGAGCAGTGGCCATGTTTCTTCCCTTTCATTATATCATCTTTTCACTATTTATAACCCCTCATGTATCCCTGAGCATTTTTTTCACCCCCCTGCTCAATGATTGGAATTAGAACATTTTTTATGGATTGGATTGCATGTGCTTGATATATTCTGAGCCAAATCTATTTCATATTTTTAAGGAGTTTTCATGCATGGTTATTTAAAATACTATTTTCTAATTGTTAACATATGCAGGATGAGTTTTTTCATTCAGGGAATCCATGGCCGAGGAAATAGAGGTAGAGGTAACTGGAACCGAGGCCCAAGGAGGCCTAGGTTCTCAATTCATTTTGATGTTGATTCTAAAGATCTGGGCCAATTGTTCCATGATGGATTCTTTAATTGGATTCGATAGGGGATAGTCCAGCTGAGGCCTAAAAGGCCTCCCTTCCAAGCCCCTCAATCCCCTGGTATATTTTTACCTCCTCATGTCTCTTTGCAACCTGAAGTCTCGGAAAATGATGGGTGGCAGGAGATTTTCCACCCTGCAATCTCCCAACACCATGGTTGGCCAAACTTAACTTTGTCTGCTCCCCCACCTTTGAACCCTATTTCCCTTGTTGCCCCTAACCACTCGCCAGTGCAATCCTCCCATGCCAGCAAGAGATTGAAGATTGAATCCCACCTTGCATCTGGTATGCCCCTTCCTCACCCTCCGATGACTCTGGAAAATCCATGTCTTCACGAATGCGTCTGAGGGACGATTGTTCCCATGTGATTAGTGAGATAAATCCTAAAGTCTCTACCCAGCTCAAGGAATTTTCAGGGAAGTCAGGAGGTGGCAGCAGCAACCAAGGGAAGGTTGCTTCACAGACTCGAAAATATGGATTTTAGTCCTTATGTTATTTATTGTTTATGGCAGTGGACTACATGGATTTTGGACAACATGTTTTATTTTGCACAGCATGTTTTATTTTGGACAGCAGATCTTGTTTTGGATATATGAGTATCAATCTGAATTATTTTTAAGTTTTATGAGTTAAAATTGCCAAAGAAAAATATGTTTGAGGGGAGGCACAAGGGGTTTGTTTGCTTAACAAATGGATTATGTTATGATGTGATGATTGTTATCATTAGGGGAGTCACAAGGGGTTCCCACCTATTAGTCATTATATAATTATTACCATATTATGATTATTTCTTTTCCCCCCTTCCTTAACCAAATTTAGTTAAGGTCCTATGTTAGCTTAACTAATAAGTTAGTTCAACTACTCTAACCAATTCGAAATTGTTAATGTTGAACTAAGGGGAGGAACAAAAGGAGATAGAAGACAAAGAATGTTAAGGTTTTCTCTTTGAATTCATGTTGAGATAGTTCATCTTTCATTCATTCATATCTTCATCATAGCCTAATTCTCTTTTGTGATAGCAGGGCCTTATTGTAGAAAGCAATATTTAGGGTTGAATCAAATCATTCAGACACTTGTTCTTTAGAGGTGTTGATCTATCTTTGATAGTCTATGTAGGCTTGTATGTTTGTGAATTAGTTTTCATGACTGATAAAGACTATCTGTGGCAAGCTGATCTAGCTTTTAGAGTTTAGTTCTAGTTTTCTGTCAGAGATCTTTTTGTATGTTCCATCGGGGATTTCTAAGTTAGACTTTGGTCCAAGATTTCTAGTGAAGTTTTGTAAAGACAACGACTATTTGATGAATTTGAATGAAATAAAGGATTCCTTTATGTCTCACCTATCTTGATTATGATCTTTGTGCCTTTACTTTTGTTATCATATTTATTTTCAGTAACTGATATTTTCAGAAAAAACACATCAAAAGTAATTTTCCAGCAAGCTTTTTGTGGATAAAAAAACAGCCTAAGCACTTGTAATTAATACTGATGAGTTAGGATACATATTGTGTTGGCTATAAACGTAGGGTGATATTCATGTTTACTTTACTTTAGCCAAGTAAAGTCTGAAAATGCTTGAGTAAGACAATTCATATCTTTTCCTCAACATACACCCCTCTTCCTACTCCTGACAGGCCATGGGAATCCATCTCAATGGACTACATGTCGGGCCTCCCGTCCACCAAGTAGGGAAATGATTGTGTTTTTGTGGTTGTTGATCACTTTTCTAAGATGGTGATTCTGATTGCCTACAAGAAGAACATCACAGCAGAGGCCACTGCCAAGATCTTCTTTGAACGAGTCTGGGTACATTTTGGAATCCCACAAACCATTGTCTCAAATCGGGATAGTCGTTTTCTCAGCACATTCTGGTCAAGCCTCTGGTCATTGTTGGACACCAATCTCACCAAATCAACGGCCTTCCACCCCCAGACAAATGGCCAAACCGAGGTCATAAATCGAATGATTATGCATATCCTTCGCATGTATAATTCAAATCACCCTCGCACATGGGATGAGAGCCTTCCCTATGTCCAACATAGCTCAACCAGCCACAACCCCTTTCATGTGGGGTTGGGATTCCAACCATTGGGTCCCATACATGTTTCACTTCCCCTTGCGGTCACCTCGACCGACTCATCTCCAACTACAACTGAAGCTGACAAAGCCACCCGGTTCATTGAGCGGATCCAACACATCCGCCAACAGGTTCATTATATCCTACAGAAGTCTAATGACAAGTATAAGCACCGCCATGATCAACATCGGGTGCCACATAAGTTTCAGGTGGGCGACAAATTTTGGTTGCACTTGCAAAAATAATTTATTACAAGACCCCATCGAAAACTTTGTCCACTCTGTTATGGGTCGTACACCATCACCAAGGTTGTGGGGGATAATGCTTCTGAGCTCAACATTCCTCATTTCCTTGGTCTGCACCCAGTGTTCAACGTGGATCTCCTTCTCCCTTATTTCCCACCATTATTGGACACCTCAGACGTAGCAGAATAGCTGACACCAACAGAGCTTAACCTCGACTACATATAACAAAAATCTAGTGATTATATTGTGGAAAAATAGAACAAGGGAACTTGACAACAAAGGATCCATCTTTATCGAGTCGTCAAAGCAGGGCAGCTCCTGCACCAAGGCAAGTGGCTCACCCGGGGCCAAATTCAGCAGAAATTTCCTCATCTGATGGGGGAACTCAACGCAATGGAGACCATTTCTTCCTAAGGAGGGAGGATTGATCCAAGTGGATATAGTTGGCCACCCACCTTTTCCAACTGGCTCAAAATAGTTTTCTGGCAATTTTGGCAATTTACTATTTTTAGCAGTTTTAACTTTCGGGGCCATTTTGAGGGCCTAAATGAAGGTTTTTCGGGATCGAGCCTCTCAATTATATTTAAAGGAATGATCGAGCCCCCAAAATGAATCTCCTCAAAGATACCTTTCCAACGGGTTATCATACGCCTAAAATGGAGATCATATACAAATGTTACGACCTCGGGAAGTTGATGTACTAACTTACCCAGACGGGGCCCACATGACTTTTGGCACTTCATCTCCTACGGTTAGGTTTTTGGATGTCTATGGTTTTTGGAAATCCTTTTTATTGTATAAATGCATTCAAAGCCTCATTGTAATCATATTCTTGCAAATGAGCGCAGCCATCACATCTCTTCTCAGAGATAAGTCACCACCATTCCAACAAACTTGTTTCCATTGCATTTTACAGTTTCAGCTTATTTCCTTATTGAATAGAAAACCAGTTTTACTTATGTCTGTTATTTTGTGTTAAGCACATATTAATAATCTGTATTCATTTCATTCTTCTCATAAAATATGGATCAGTGGTATCAGAGCGGTCTGCTCCTTGTTGTCTTAATGCATGTCCCCGATGAGGTCGGAGTACAAAGAGTTGGGTATCGAGCTTGTTTATCTTGAGGACAAAAGATCTCACACACCCAAGAGACCTCTCATGGGAGGAGAAAAGAAAGATGATGGGACAAGAGATCCTTTCAAACTATTGATTGAGGAATCCCTCATGCAACAAATGAGCGAGATGATGGATATTTTTGCGCAAATCCTTCAGCGGCTACCAACAGGCAACACATCTTCTTCGAGCAGAGGCACCGCCCCCTTCAAGGTACAAATAAAATTTGAAATTCCTATATTTTAAGTTCAAATAGACACAGATTTTGTAGACAAGTAGTTGAATCTACTAGAAGGGTATTTTTTTGTCCATAACTTTTCGAATAGAGAAAAGATTACTTTTGTTCTCCTCAAAGCCATTCTCCATGTCAAAGATTGGTGGGAAACTTTCTGTGAGAAAAAGGAAATAGAGGAACCCTCATTATTTACAATCACAGCAACCTGGGAATCCTTCATGGATGTTATTAAGGAACAATACTACCCTATCAGAAGTTATGATGAATTGTATACCAAATGGACCACACTGTGGCAAGAAAGAGACCAAGTAATGCCAGATTTCAAAAATATATGTCATACTTTGCGCACCAAGCTGGGTATCAAAAATTCAGAGCGACATCTAGTGCTCAAGTATCGTGGTGCTCTACATAGATACATCCATACCGAAATGGAATTTCTGGACATCTCATCCTTGGGCGTGGCCTACCGATATGCCGTCAAAATCGAGAAGAATCTCAAACAAAAGACACGGCAATTTGGGCCTAGGAATCCCTCACAACAAAAGCTAGGAAAGGGTGGCCCCAACCCACAGAACAAAGGATAGAGAAAATACAGATACTATCAGGACAACCAATCCAAGCCACAAGCAAATAAGGACACAGGAAAGACAAAGAAAGATACCGGGAAGTGGTGTGAATTCCATAAGATCCCTTGGCATAACATTGTCGACTGTCGCTCAAAGTAGTCGTCGGTGGCCAAAGTGAAAGCCTTTGAATCAGATGCAGGTTCATACTATGAGCCAGAACCAGAAAGGGGAAGATAGATCATTGATGTGGAACCCAAGGCCACCATTTCTACTACCAAGATCCAACCTGGTGAACCAGATGAGCGAGAAGAAGGAGAACGCTTTTTCCATTCACAAATGTGGGTAAAAGGCACCCCATTGCACTTCCTCGCTGATAGTGGTAGCCAGAAGAACCTCATCTTAGTAGAGCTTATCAAGTGGTTGGCCTTGCCGATAATGCCGCACCCACAACCCTACACCATTGGATGGATCTGCCAAGGAAGCGATCTCTGCGTCAACCAATAGTGTCGATTGTAGTACACCATCAAGCCCTTCAAAGACGAGGTATTGTGTGATGTTTCTCCTCTCAAAGTTTGTGATGTTATTTTGGGACAACCTTATTTATGGAAATGTCATGTTGTATACGAGTCTAGGCCTCGTAGTGTTATTATTACTTTGAACAGGAAATTGTACAGGATACCCGAGGCAGTCCCACCTAGTGTTATTTCCTTGATCTTTGCTAAGTAATGCAGGAAGTTCATCTCTCAGACGGGGAAGTTTGTCTTCTTCGTGATTCACTCTCAGAATAAGTGAAATATCACAACCACATCTAGGGTCTCTGCAGTCAACCTCTCCACACAGCAGAAGCAAGTAGATAAGGTCGTGGAAGAATACTCAGATATCTTCCCCTCACCTATCGGGGCACCTCTGCACTTCCAGGTCAAGCAGCCCATCGATCTGACCCCGGACGCACCGCTACCCAATGGGCCAATCTATCGTCTATATTTGTTAGCGAATGAGGATATCAAGCAACACATCCAAGAACAGCTCCACAAGGGGCACATCCATCCCATCTCATCACCTTGCAGGAGCCCAATCGTGTTGGTACAGAAGAAAGATGGAACCTGGCGAATCTGCATTGATTACCGGTCTCTGAATAAAATTATAGTCAGAAATCGATACCCGATTCCCCGAATTGATGACCTCATTGATCAACTCATAGGGGCCAAATACTTCAGTAAGATTGATCTGAAGTCTGGCTACCACGAGGTGCCGATAGAATAGATAGATGTATGGAAACATGCCTTCAAGTCAAAGGAAATCCTTTTTGAATGGTTGGTCATGCCCTTTGGTTTGACAAATGCTCCAGCCAATTTCATGAAGATGATGGATGATATCCTGCGACCATTCACTAATACTTTTGTAGTGGTGTATCTGGATGACATTCTCATTTACAGCAAGAGTTGGGACGAACACTTGCAGCATATTCAACAGGTTATGCACACACTGCGACAGCACAAACTATATGCCAACTTGGAAAAATGCTACTTCGGCATGGACAGGGTCCTTTACCTAGGCTACATAACTGATTATCATGGTGTATATGTGGATCCAGCCAAGATCCAAGTCATCCATGACTGGCCAACCCCAACCACACTCACTGAGCTTCGAATCTTCTTGAGCCTTGCCAATTTCTACTGCAGGTTCGTGTTGGGATTCTCCCATATTGCATGGGCCCTCAGCCAAATAACCAGGGGTGGTGGTAAGGCGAAATTTGCGTGGGGCCAGTCCCAAAAACAAGATTTCAATGATTTGAAGCAGTGCTTGGGCTCATCCCCGGTACTTTCACTACCAGAACTGCAACAACCCTTTGAGATCGAGACAGATGCTTCAGACTATGAGGTGGGCGTCGTTCTCACTCAGCACGGCCACCCTGTGGCCTATCATAGTGAGACACTATAAGATGTTGTCCGTAAGTACCCTACTTATGACAAAGAAATGTAATCCATTGTGCAAGCGTGTCGCCAATGGAGACATTACATTCTTGGGAAGGAGATAGTCATTCACACTGATCATAATCCACTATAGTTCATGCAGACACAAGGAAAATTGAAAAATGATCGCCATCAAAAGTGGTCCACATACTTGCAGCAATTCCACCTCAACATCAAGTATAAAACAGGAAGCACTAATCGCGTCATTGATTGCCTCAGCAGACTGCCAGTCATGGAACTCACCACGGTTCTATACTTCTACAGCCATGAGACCAATGGATGGTCCCAACCCTATGAGACAAACACAGACTTCGCCACCACCTACCAAATGTTGGGTGAAAACGTAGTTGTCGATAATTTCCATCTTCAAGATGGGTTGTTTTTTCATCTGGGCCATATCTGTGTTCGATCAAGCGAGCGAGTGAAGCTGATATTGGAAGCCCACTACAGTCGGGTGGGAGGACACTTCAGCATCAAAAATACAATGGTGATGCTACAGAAACATTTCTACTAAATGAAATTAATCCCACAAACCATTGTCTCATATCGGGAGAGTCGTTTTCTCAGCACATTCTGGTCGAGCCTCTGGTCACTGCTGGACACCAAGCTCACCAAATCCACGGCCTTCCACCCTGAGACAGATGGCCAAACCGAGGTCATAAATCGAATGATTGTGCATATCCTTCGCATGTATAATTCAAATCACCCTCACTCATGGGATGAGATCCTTCCCTATGTCCAACATAGCTACAATCGATCCATGCATAGCTCAACCGGCCACAGCCCCTTTCAGGTGGGGTTGGGATTCCAACCATTGGGTCCCATAGATGTTTCACTTCCCCTTGCAGTCACCTCAATTGACTCATCTCCAACTCCAAATGAAGCTGACAAAGACACCTAGTTCATTGAGCGGATCCAGCACATCCACCAACAGGTTCAAATATCCTACAGAAGTCTAATGACAAGTATAAGCAGCGCTATGATAAACATATGGTGCCACATAAGTTTCAAGTGGGAGACAAAGTTTGGTTGCACTTGCAGAAAGAATGCCTTAAAGGACCCCATCAGAATCTTTTCTCACTCTGTTATGGGTCGTACATTATCACCAAGGCCATGGTGGATAATGCTTTTGAGATCAGCATTCCTCCTTTCCTTGGTCTGCACCCAATGTTCAACATGGATCTACTTCACCCTTATTTCCCACCATTATTGGACACCTCAGACGTAGCAGAACAATTGACACCAACAGAGCTCAACCCCGAGTGCATATAACAGGCATCCAGCGATCATATTGTCGACACACAGATCAAGGGCACTTGACAGCAAAGATCATAAATCGAATGATTGTGCATATCCTTCGCATGTATAATTCAAATCACCCTCGCACATGGGATGAGATCCTTCCCTATGTCCAACATAGCTACAACCGAGCCCTACAAATTAATCAATGGATTATTTTTAGCAGTTTTGTAAATTAATCCCGGATTAAGGGATTAGGGTTTTGGTATCTATGGAATACCTAAAAACATTGTATATATATTGTATGGTGAATGGTGAAATTCAATATAATGAATATAAGAAAGG
>SNQJ01S0043658.1:25271-36170 GCA_010110895.2 Picea sitchensis
CATACTTCTTCTCTACTCGCTGCACACGTTGCCACATACTCAGCTTCAGTCGTACTGAGTACCACACATGATTGCTTTCGACTGCTCCACGAGACCATACTAGAGCCAAGACTGAAACAATATCTGGAAGTGCTCTTCCGGTCAGGAATATTGTCGGCCCAATCTAAATCTGAGTATCCATACAATCCAAACTCATGGTCAGATCTATGCCAGGTTCTCAACACATGTTTTTCTACAACCAAATGAACCTATCTGGGCTGCTCCAAATGTTGACTCAAGGTGTTCATAGAAAAACATATATCTGGTCTTGTGTTCGTCAAATACATCAACGAGCCACTATCTTCCTGTATAAGGTAGAATCCACAATCTATGAAGTTTTATCCTACAACAACTTAAGATTTGATACCATCGAGGTAACCATGGCCTTACAATCCAACATCTCAAACCTCTTCAAGATTTCCACAACATACTTTCCTTGATTTAGGAAAATCCCATCTGATCTCTGCCAAAATTCTTGTCCCAAGAAGTAGTGCATCATTCCTAAATATTTCATCTTGAATTCTGCAACCAATTTTTTCTTACATTCATCGATGAGATTTTTCGCACCTATTAGAAATAATTCATCTACATACAAAATCATTGGTTCACCATCGTCAACCTTAAAGTAAAGGTTAGGATCTGCACTACTCTTGTTAAAACCCAAACTCACCAGAAAATTGTCAATCCTACCATACCATGCTCTAGGTGTCTGATTCAATCCATATAAAGCCTTCTTTAATCTGTACACATGAGTCTCCCTATCATGTGTCTCGAATCCAAGTGGTTGCTCCACATAAACTTCCACTTTTATTTCATCATTCAAGAAGGTTGTCTTTACATCCATCTGGTGCACCTTCCATTTCATCATAGCAGCCAATGAAAGTATAGTCTTGATCGAGGTATATCTTGCTATGGGAGAAAATTTTTCTTCATAGTCAATCCCTTCCTTCTGAGAGAAACCTCGGGCCACAAATATTGCCTTATAGTTTTCAACACTGCCATCAACTATGTGTTTCATCTTGTAGATCCATTTCTAACTCACCACGGATTTTTCCTTTGGTATGGGAACCACATCCCAGACATCAATTTGCATAATGGACTAGTATTCTTCTACCATGGCATCTTTCCATACTTGATTTTATGCAGCCTCTTCATAACTGGAAGGTTTTGCATCCATTATGTCACACAAGCATGCCACGTGGCTAGAATACGACTTCAACTTCTTACTTTCCCTGAAAAATTCCTCTAGGGCACCAATTATTTATGCATCTCTGATAAGCTCTTATGCCCAAGCTAGTCTTCTCTTGTGAGAAGGTATCTCGACTGGTTTCTGAGGTTCTACCATGTCATGATCCTCTGGAATGACTTCCTCTAGTTCAACTGCCGCGGGAACTTTAGGAACTTCATTCTCTTCTTCATGTGCCTCTTCTGCATGGATCTGTTTGGATTTACTGAAAGTTGGATTCTCATCAAAGGTTACATCTCGATTGATCTCCAATTTCTGGTGAACGAGAATGTATATCCTGTAAGCCTTTGATGTGTCACTTTAACCAACAAATATGTCCTTCAGTCCGGAAGGGTCCAACTTTGTCCTCTTTTCCTTGGGGACGTGAACAAATACATGGCAACCAAATATTTTGAAATGGTTGATTTCTGGCTTCTCTACTGAAAACATTTCCTCGGGTGTCTTGTTTTCAAGCACCTTGTGGGGGATTGTATTTTGCACATACATTGTCTTCATTTCTTCTGCCCATAGATGCATAGGAATATCTTGATCATGGATCATGACCTTTACTACTTCCATGATTGTTTGGTTCTTCCTTTCATCTATTCCATTATGTTGAGGGTTATAGGGAGTAGAAAGGTCCCTCTTAATCCCAACTTCGTTGCAATACTCCTTGAATTATTCTAAGGTGAATTCACCTCTATTGTCTGATCGCAAGGTCTTTATCTTTCGCTCTATCAAGTTTTCTACTAGAGCCTTGAACTCTTTGAATTTGCCAAAAACTTCATTCTTTTCTTTTAACAAATAAATCCAATATTTACGTGAGTAATCATCAATGAAAGATACATAATATACATACCCACTTAGTGAAGTTGTCGACATCGGTCCACATAAGTCTGAATGCACAATGTCCAAAACTCCTTTGTCTCTACAATCGCTATTAGGAAATGAGTGCTTCACGTTCTTTCCTTGTGCACATCCTTTGCACACACCATCTGGTTCTGCTTGGATTTCTGGAAGACCTGTCACCATTTTTCTCACAATCGGAAGAGATTTATAGTGTAGGTGAGCAAATCTCCTATGCCATACTTCATTGGGATTCACAATATCATGAACCATTGCGGAGTTTGAATGTCATTTTAATTTGTAGATTCCTCCTTCTTCAACACCAATCACTACTGCATCATCAAGGGTCTTCCCTCTAGGCCACATATGAACTTGACCATCAATAAATGCTACTCTAAATACTTTCTTTCCCAATGTTGAAATTGAGAGAAGATTCTTCTTTAAACCTAGAACATAGATAACTTCCTTCATATTCATTGTCTTTCCTAATTTTAACTTGTAGGAAGCTTCACCAACACCTTTGATTGGATATTGATAGTCATCACATAATTTCACCTTGTGAGGTGAATCTTTATGAATATGTTTAGATAAGGAGTCTTCATAGTCTATCATGTGCTTGGAAGCACCATTGTCTATCAGCCAAGTGTCACTTCCATGAGTAATAATACCTGTGAGGGTTGAGATAAGAACATAATCCTCAACACTTGATTCATCTTGATTTGCAACCTTCTTGGGAGGCTCATCATCTTTATTTGTGTGAGTTTGATTCCTCTTACTTCCTTTCTTATTCTTAATTTCCATAATGAGGGGGAAATCCCTAACAAAGTGTCCCAATTCCTGACAACAGTGAAATATGATCTTTGAGTTGTCTCTTTGACCCATCTTAAACTTCTTAGGTAAAGAATGCTCCTTCTTGTTCTTTCCTTTCCTGGTGTGGGTGGCTAGGGATTGATCTTCATCTGCCATATTTTCTTCTCTTGTAGTTGTCCTAGCTTCTTCCTGGTTACAATATTCCCAAATCCTACTAAACTTGGGAAGCTTCTTGCTTTAACAAATTCCTTGGATGAATGCATCCCATGACCTTGGGAGGCCATTCAAGGTAGTCATCACCATATCTTCTCCTTCTACTGAGTCACCAATGTCTTTTATATGCTCCTTGATTTGATTCACTCTTGAAAAGCAAGAGTGAATGGTTTCTAAGTTCTTTATTTTCACATTCTTCAACTGAGATCTCGGATTCATTCTTCAATTTATGTTGCTTCCCTCAAACAGACAAGTTAATGTGTCCATCATTTGCTTTGGAGAAGATAATGATGATATATGATGGATAAGGTGGTCCTTAATGGAGTCTGCAATAATCCTTTTTGCTCTCACCATGCCCTTCTTGTATTTTTCCTTATCTTCATCTCCTTGAGGTTCTTGAACCTATTCTATAATGAACTTATACAGTTCATGTTCTTCAAGAAGGAGGGTTACTCTGTACTTCCAAGCCCTGAAGTTATCAGCTCCATCTAGCTTCTCATCGATCTTTATTCTGGTAGTCATCTTGCCTTATGATGGTCTTGGTTTGTCTGACAACTATCTCTAGACTGAAAACAGCTCCCCTTTAGGCTTCTAGATCTACAACTGGCTTCTATTCAGGCCTGCTCTGATACCATGTTGGAATTTTAAATTTTCTAGTTACATAATTACAATTACTTAATCCAATAGCAACTATAGTAGGATCATTGAAAGATAAACAATCGCATATACAATAGAACACACAAATTATCCTAGGAAACCCTCGTGGGGGAGAAAACCCAGCAACCAAAATCCTCAATATAGATTCCTTCAACCAATACAATGATGTGTTATATCTCTCCAAGAAAGACCAAGACCAAAACAGCAAAAGAACCAGCCTCTAAGACTTGTGCGCTAGACCTTCTTATGCACTCCAAGATGCACAAGAGAAGTGTGTGAGTGTGTGTCCAAATGAGAGGAGCATATCCTCTAGTTATACAAAACAATATCTCTTGAAGAGATATGACTCTTGACCTAACTAACCCATAAAATAGGGTCGACTAGCCAGAATGGGGAATTTTACAATTATAAGTAAAATACCAATAATATAATATTTTTTGTTGAGCCGACTTGTATAATATAATTATAATAATCATTTAAAGGTTTGACTAAAACAAATATACAAGAATATCTTACGTAGTTACACCAAAAATATTAACAAATTATACCCTTTGCCTCTTTTCACCTTGGTGGTTGACATGGTTTCCTAGTAAGTGTGTCACCCTTGGGGAAAGGGTTGCTATTGGGGATCTCCTTCAAGGGTCATCGTACCATTATCTCACACACTTGCCACTTTCCACACCTCTTCCCTTTCGTTTCCTCATCTTTTGGGTTTTTGGGCTTATTGACCCCAAGAAGGGCTTGTACCTCATTTTATGGGAAGAACGGACTAAAGGCCTAGATGTTTTGTAGATGGAAAAAGTTAAAAGCCATAAATTATCCTTCTATATGCTCGCCCTAAGGTCCTGAGAGCAATGAAACACTTCTCCATAAAATGAAGGAACTTTTAAAAAAGAAAACACTTAATTAATAAATGTCCCGCTTGATGGGGAAATGCATTTTAGGTGTCTTTTAATTTCCAGTGCATATGGCACTTAATGTGTTCCTAACTTCAAGTGGCATTTCAATTCTCTTTACTTTCCATTGCACATAGCACTCAGTGTTTTGGACCATAATAAATTGATGGAAAATAAAAGGGATTAGAAAAAGGCTACATTGCAAACAAAGGATGCAGCACACCCTCCACAAAGGCACCCGTAGATGAGACAATATGAACCCTTGATATGTCAAGAACCCCATGCCCAAAAGTCTTGCCCCCATCGACCTCATATTCATTACATGAATTAGAGAGGGTATTCTTGGGAAACACTCCTTAACTTAGGGATTGATCTACCCAATAGGGCACCATGACAACCATCCCATACTTAAATTTGGAAAATTTTATAAGGTCTTTGAGCACTTGTTTATTTTGAAAAGGGGGGACTTGATGCACATGTTTGGGTGGTTCCTTTATTAAATGTGACTTACTTGGCATGATACATGTGACTTTTGGACCCTTGGAGGGTGTGATTTTTTTTCTTTGTAGGACCTTACTCGGTGAAATATATCCATGGAGGAATTATGTCATTTGACCTTCATGGGGGGTTGAAAACCCCAAGGATGGATGCCATACCCCACAGGATGGGCATAGGACCCTGAAGAATTTGTGTGCAAAGGATAGAGGATGTTTCCTTTGGAGCATTTTGCCAGCACTAGAGAATGACATAGTAGCCCTTTGCACTTGAGCATTGGCCTTTGGAGGCCTAGGACGTCATGGCATGACACTCTAGCACAAGGGAGCTTGACATGTCACATTTGGAGGCCCAACTATCTACTTCTTGAGGCTCAACATCTCACTTCTAAGCCTCATGTCACCCTTCTAGGGCATGACATCAACCTTTTTAGGGTTTTATCTTATGCAATTTTTATTTTTGTAAGTTGTAAATGCAAATAAAGGGGGTTGGCCCTCCTTTAATTCATTGTTGACATTTTGATGTGGACAAATTGGTTTAGATGGCCTCATATAAATAGATGCCATATCATTTTCATTTTTAGATCTCATCACTTGAGAATTACATAACTCTTGGCTGAAATTTTCACCCTCCTTGGGAAATTCTCTATCTCTTGTCTCTTGTGCAAAATGGATGGAATGTTTTTCTATTGGTGGAATAAATGATAGTGACTTCTCTTGGATGTTTTTTCTTGGCGATTTTGTGGAATATATTTGATAAGTAAGGGTTTTGCATGCTATCTCTTGGATTAGGTAAGGAATTTATGTGACTTGGTGTGTTTCTTCTTGATTTCAAGGTTGTTTTGTCAAACCCTTGGAGGAGTATAAGGGTATACACCCTCCATCAAGGAATTTATCTCTACTATTATTCAAAAGTCTTAAGGATTGCTACAAGGAGTAAAAGGGTTTACACACTTGAAGCAAGGCCTTGCTAAGGTTTATCTTCTCTAGTGAGTAAAAGGGCTTGCACCCCTAGAAGATTGTTAAACCCTAGCTCAAAGAAAGAGACCCCATTACCCAATAGATAAAGAGACTAATCTTTGCGTTGGAGATTGAATATTGTTGCATTGGTAAATGTGAATTTAAAGAGATTGAATTGTTCAAGTTTGGAATTAAATTTTTCTTGTTTAAAGCTATCTTGTGCCCTAGGGGCATCTTGATTTGCCAAGTGTTTGAGCTTTTGTAAAAATCATTAAGATACATGCATTAGGGTTGCAGCAAACTCACTCTCTCTTACTCTTTTACAACTTTTCTACCACTGAAATTTACTTGCAAGTTGTCATAATTGATCTACTTTTAAGCTATTGTTTGGGTGGCTTACTTCCTGATTTAATTGGCTAGAACTTGCTCTTGTAGAAAAATTTCACTACAACCATAAGGATGTTACCAAACTCTGCTAATAACACTCATTAACATCCCTCTCTTGTTATCAAAGTCTTGGTTTAAACATTGGAATATTGTCTACTAATTGTTAGCTTTATTTTCCAACATCATATACTTGATTTTGATGGTTTAATTTGCAATTGTCATAGTTTATTTACTGTTGATATATAGTTTGATATTGCTGCAATTTTGGGACAACAAGGTTTCTTTCTTATTCCCCACTGATTTTGAGGCTTATATCATCATATATTTGTCTTGTTTTGGTTTGTCTAACATTGTTTTCTAGGTACACAACCTTGGCAACCATTTACCATCTCCAAAGACTTTTCCTCAAGGCTCATTCTCATCCTTGACCTTAACATATAGGGGTACTCTTCAAGCTCTTTGCTTCTCCCATTGATATCCCCCTAGGGTAACTTGGGAAGCCTCCCTTGTGTTGGACTTGCTCTTCACTAAAACGAGGAAGACACCTATTGAAGTGACAGTGATAGGTGCTCCCATTTGTGTCACACACCTAGTGGTTGGGTTGGGATTTTCCCAAAAACTATAAACTGTGAGATAGCATGCCCAAGGTAGACACCTCCTGAACTCACGAGCTCATCAATGGGAGAAAATATCACCCAAGAAGTGGAAGAAATATTCTGGGTACTATGGATGGCACCATCAACATATCCCACATAGACTGAGGAGGATGATGACATTTTCAAATCAAGCATAAAGCATGATAAGCAACTAACCGAGACAGTCAACACACACAAAAAGGGAAAATACACCACTCCAAAACAAAAACACACCTATATACAAAGCATCATGCAGCCAAATGGCCTAAGCATAATACTTCTTAACATAGAGCCCATTACAGGGCTCTGAAAGAGGATTTATGTCATAGTCAACTAGCTCGTAGGCCCCTCATTTCAAGACATGTTTAACAATCTAGGGACCATGCGAAAGGGCTTCAAACTTACATGCGCCTAGCATATCATGGTCCTGGTCATAAACCAAAACCAAGTCACCCTTTGAAAATACACGAGGATAGACAGATTTGTCATATTGGGMTTTGACGCACTTCTTGTGTATTTCATTGGCTAAAGTAGTTGTTGAAGGAAAATCTCCCTGCARACAGGTAGATCTCCTCTTGAGAGCTAGACTCTTAACTCTTAAGACAGAAGATGCTTAACGTGGACACCGACTTCCTTTCAGATCTATACAAACTAATGCATGAGGAGGAAGGAGAAAAGAAGTACCTTTTACCGGTGTTTGTCCCTGCACGCTCCGAGTTGAGCTCCGATCTTTCGCTCCTCGATGATCCCTGTAGACAAACAATAGTACGACCACTTCCTACTCTATTTATATTAGCTTGAAAATAGATCTATCTATCAGAGATAAGTTCATGTAAGATCAAACACAAACTAGAAAGAAACGGGCCAAGTGTGTCATATTGATGAGAACAATGACATAAGTAACTTACAATTGTAGATGCGAATGCAACAGCTTCATCAAGTCCCCTTTTTCTAACCCTTGCTCAAAAGATCCACGACCCGGATGACAGCAACTTCACTGATTACTCTCCTACAATCCACTGTGTGTTTCCTATGAGATCATAGGTTTCATGCTTCCAATTCTTCCCCCTTTCCACCATGATAGAGCCTGTTTATATAGGTTTAGAGAGGCTTAACCTCTTGAGGTATCTTTAGGGTAAGTTGAGGATTTCCCTCCTTGAACCAAGGATCTTCTCCTAAGATCATGATTGAACCAAGAATTCGAATGTAACTACCTTCCAAGATTGAAAGATCCTCCCCTTAATCTCCTCAATAGATCAATTGCTGCTCAGAATAGGCAGCGCTCCCTCAAAAAGGCCATCAGAGCGCTATAGCGCTCCCTAGTAGGCTTTAGGGGGGTGCCATCACTCTAAAGATCTGTAGCGCTCCTTCAGAGGGGAAGTTTGGTGTTATAACACTCCCTAGCACCTTATAGGGGAGCGCCAGCGCTCCCAAGGGTGATGTAGGGGAGCGCTCTCTTCTAAAACTTTAGTTTGAAAGCTTCTTTCAGGTGGCAAGAGATACTTGACTTCATTTAACCATCCCTCTTCCTCCAAATCAGGTGTTTTAGGTATTCTAAGTGTCTCTTTAGTGTCGTCATCATGGCAGTATGCTTTGCTTGACATTTGCGACACTTGTGAACAACATGCGACACTTGCGACAGTTGTGAACAACATACGACACTTGCGACACTTATCAAAGCGAGTAATGTTGATGTGTAACAGTAGCATCACAACGTTGTTCATCAAGATGGGTCAAATACAAGAGACGCTCCTCATCGGTGGAGGATTTAGGAAATAGTTCTACGATGAGTTTTAATGACGAGATTCACATTCAATTGGTAATATTGCCTCCAGACCCTAAACAACTTGAAAAGGAGTAAATCCAATGGCAGTTTTGGCAGAGGTATGATAATCCCATAATGTTGAAAATAGCATAAGATGCCAGTTTGTCTTGTGTTTCCATAACATCCTCTGAATCATAGTCTTAAGAACACGATTGGTGGATTCTACCTAGACATTGGCTTGAGGTTAATAGGGCATCGAGTTCTCATGGCGAAAACCCAACCTAGCATCTAATTCGGTCATCATCTTGTTACAAAAATGGGACCCATGGTCCGTCATTATGGACTTAGGAACATCGAACCTAGGGATAATATGATTGAACACGAAAAGAGCAGCGGTGGTGTTGTCATTGGAAAAGGTAGGAAAATCCTCGACCCATTTAGTGAAGTAGTCAACAACCATGATGATGTAGCCATGACCATTAACCGAGGTAGGCTTACACATCATGAAATCAATCCCTCACTTAGAAAAGGGACCAACGGTCACCATAGGATGAAGTGGAGTAGGATGAGTGCGCATCTTATGGGTGAATATTTGACAAGAATGACATTTTTGGACCGCATTCATACAATATTTGAAGATCGTGGGCTAGAAATAACCAGTGTGAAATATCTTCTGGGTCATGGCCAACAAAAGAGATGACCGCCACATGCCCCAACGTGAAAATCATTCAAAACTCTTTCATCTTCCTCGTGGATAAGGCGATGATATAGAATCAAATCAACCCCTTGACAATAAAGGGTGTCATCCACAATAATGTAGTGTCTATCCTAATGCCTTATGCGTCGATGTTCATCATAAGAAAGTTGAGGACATAAATGTTGATTCTAGAGGTATACTGATACATCTCCATACCATGGATCAGATGTGTCAATAAGGAATAAAAAATCATTAGGGAAAGAGTCATTAACCACGGGTTCCTCAGTGGCTAGGGGAAGTTCAGACATCAACTCTGTGAATGCCAAATATTTCTTCGACTTGGAGGAAAAAAAATCCAAGTCAAACTCTTGGAGGATCACAATCCACTTCGAGTACTTTCTCCCAACGATCTGATGGATGAGAATGTGTTGCATTTGGTTGGAATACGAAAATACAGTGTTTTTCTGCAAGAGGATGTAATGTCGTAAACGTTGTACAATGTATACTGCTGTTAAGGCCAACTTCTCAACATGAGAGTATCGAAGCTCAGGATCATCAAGTCCTTTGCTAAGATAGTAAATAATGTGCTCTCATTGCGCATTGTCCTCTTGGACGAGCACCATGACGATGGCGGATTCAGAGGCTGGGAGATAGAGCAAAAATTCTCAACTGTAATCAGGAGGGTTCAATAAGGGAGTTGACATCAAGGCCTTCTTCAAGGTGTCAAATGACCATTGGGATTGGTCATCCCACACAAAAGGTATACCCTTCTTTCGCAAACGCATAAATCCTTTTGTGATCTCGACATAATTGGCAATGAATCTACGCAAAAAATTTGCCTTCCCTTCCAAACTTTGAAGTTGCATAATGGTACGAGGAGGAGGCAGATTGAAAATAGCCTCGACCTTCAAGGGATCAACTATGATCCCATACTTCGACACAATGAAGCCTAGAAATTGCCCAGACAGTACACCAAAGAAGCATTTATGTGGATTTAAACAAATGGTATAGTAGTGAAAATGGATGAAAATGTCTCGCAAGTGACCCTGGTGATCCTTGCGACATTTGGAGCGAGTAGCCAAATCGTCTAAGTATGCCTCTATAATTTGTTTGATGTCATGGAAAGCGTATGACATGGCCTGTTGGAAAGTGGCTCCCTCATTTTTAAGACCAAATGGAAACTTACGATAAGAAAAAGTACCCCAAGGACAAATGAAGGTAGTCTTGTGTTGATCCTCCGGTTTGATCTGGATTTGATTATAGTCGAAGAAACCA
>SNQJ01S0043658.1:36220-50853 GCA_010110895.2 Picea sitchensis
CAAAAGAGATGACCGCCACATGCCCCAACGTGAAAATCATTCAAAACTCTTTCATCTTCCTCGTGGATAAGGCGATGATATAGAATCAAATCAACCCCTTGACAATAAAGGGTGTCATCCACAATAATGTAGTGTCTATCCTAATGCCTTATGCGTCGATGTTCATCATAAGAAATTTGAGGACATAAATGTTGATTCTAGAGGTATACTGATACATCTCCATACCATGGATCAGATGTGTCAATAAGGAATAAAAAATCATCAGGGAAAGAGTCATTAACCACGGGTTCCTCAGTGGCTAGGGGAAGTTCAGACATCAACTCTGTGAATTCCAAAGATTTCTTCGACTTGGAGGAAAAAAAATCCAAGTCAAACTCTTGGAGGATCACAATCCACTTCGAGTACTTTCTCCCAACGATCTGATGGATGAGAATGTGTCGCATTTGGTTGGAATAAGAAAATACAGTGTTTTTCTGCAAGAGGATGTAATGTTGTAAACGTTGTACAATGTATACTGCTGTTAAGGCCAACTTCTCAACATGAGAGTATCGAAGCTCAGGATCATCAAGTCCTTTGCTAAGATAGTAAATAATGTGCTCTCATTGCGTATTGTCCTCTTGGACGAGCACCATGACGATGGCGGATTCAGAGGCTGGGAGATAGAGCAAAAATTCTCAATTGTAATCAGGAGGGTTCAATAAGGGAGTTGACATCAAGGCCTTCTTCAAGGTGTCAAATGACCATTGGGATTGGTCATCCCACACAAAAGGTATACCCTTCTTTAGAAAACGCATAAATCCTTTTGTGATCTTGACATAATTGGCAATGAATCTACGCAAAAAATTTGCCTTCCCTTCCAAACTTTGAAGTTGCATAATGGTACGAGGAGGAGGCAGATTGAAAATAGCCTCGACCTTCAAGGGATCAACTATGATCCCATACTTGGACACAATGAAGCCTAGAAATTGCCCAGACAGTACACCAAAGAAGCATTTATGTGGATTTAAACAAATGGTATAGTAGTGAAAATGGATGAAAATGTCTCGCAAGTGACCCTGGTGATCCTTGTGACATTTGGAGCGAGTAGCCAAATCGTCTAAGTATGCCTTTATAATTTGTTTGATGTCATGGAAAGCGTATGACATGGCCTGTTGGAAAGTGGCTCCCTCATTTTTAAGACCAAATGGAAACTTACGATAAGAAAAAGTACCCCAAGGACAAATGAAGGTAGTCTTGTGTTGATCCTCCGGTTTGATCTGGATTTGATTATAGTCGAAGAAACCATCCATAAATGAGAATATTTCACTACCATCACATTCATCAATGATCAGATCAATGAATGGGGTTGAATAATTATCCTTTGGACATGCTTTGTTCAAATCCCTATAATCGACACAGACCCTAATAGTGCATTGTTTCTTAGTGACTGCAACGATGCTGGAAACCCATTTGGTCAAGGGAACCAGATAGATAAACTATGCATGAAGAAGCTTTTCTACCTCCACCTTGATGGAAACAACTTTCTTTGGGTTGACTGGATGGAGATTTGTCGGATAGGTTTGGCTCCTTCATATGTCTTAATCTCATGTTCGACAATATGGGGGTCAATGCTAGACATTTCTTCATAGGACCAAGCAAAAACATCATGAAATTATTTAAATAGGACTGTGTATAGTTTGATTTCTTGGGGTGAACAGTCAACACCTATCAGGATGTGTTCCACAACACCTGGCTTCTGTGAAATGTCAATGGGGATAGTTTTGGAAATATTTGCCAAGTTCCCTTCTAAAATAACATGATGTATCATAATGGGAGATTGGAACCATTGGACATTATCAATGGCAACAAAATTTTTAATTTCTTCCTCTAATCGTTCCAAAGTGGGGAAAAAATATGTGCGATATTGCAAATCCTCCCATGGCATATCAGGTGAAGTCATGACCTCCAAGATAGCTTAGTCAGATGGAAGTTCAAGATATAGGAAGTTATTTTAACCGGGAAAAGGAGTGATGGCCCAGGAAGGCCTTGGGTACTGACCAAACTCCTCATCCTAAAGGGAATATAAATCAAGGCCAACAGATGTTGACTGGATCATATCATAGGAAATCTATACCAGGGTAAGTGGCATGGATGCTCCATATGAATCAACATCCTCTAGATGAGGTACCACCCAAGGATCAAACAACCCAAGGGATCCACTTGTAAATGATGGAATCATGTTGATTAGAGTTATATGTGTAGTAGGAGATGGTGGGGGAAGGGGGGAATGATCCAGGGGATCAAAATATGCTTAAAAAACAAATTTCTTAGAATTGATTGAAAACAGACTCGTGCATAGATCTCGTCATCATGATCCCAACGCAACTTGAACAGGCTCAAATGAATGTCATATGCGAGAGATATCACATTCTGTCCACTTTGCCAAACAAGCAAACTTTTGTTGATTGTACAGTCTGTATAGGCCACATGGCAGCTGACCGTACAGTCTGTATAGGCCATGTGGAAGTTGACCGTACAGTCTGTACGGACCGTACAGCTGGCATGGTAGGGTGAGTAGGCAGGTGAGTTGGCAGTGGTTGAGTTGGACCTATCCGGTGCTAACACATGTCACTTTGGTGGCAAATGGGAAGGTGCCATGTGGCCCAGCTAGGGGCTGCCATGCAGCACCCTGTCATTGGTTTATGATGTAAAATTTTTATAGAGTCCCTGGGGGTCGAACCTGGGACCTCTATGTATGGCAGAGTGTTGGCGTAGGTCGGGCCACCAACTTGCCTAACATTTGTTTCTTAACCCTATACCTGTTAACTACTATTTAAGTTTGAACACGATTCGTTTCGGTGAAAAAAAAAGGGTCGGGGCTATAGCCCCAACCCTTGGTCTCAACCCACACCATAGCATTGGAACAGAGGGTTAACAGTTAACCGACAAGTGTGGACCCAACACTCTATTGCATACCACATGACTATGCCATATGTCTGGAAGGTGCGGGGAACAAAAGGTTAAGCCCTAAACACATTGCACCATTCCATATGACCCTTGGTGCGAAAGGTTACAACAGATTTGCGAACAGGTGCTACATTTTCAGTTGGTGCGGAAGGTTCCAACAAATTTGCGGACGGGTGCTACATTTTCGGTCGACGCTTGGCCACATGGGGGGCCATGCAACCAGTACCTCTGTCGAGAAAGGTGCCAATTGCTAACGATGCGACAATTTTCCACCATTTGCAGAACAGGTGCGCATGTTGGTTTTTTGGCACGAGAAACGCTTGGGATATAGGTTAGTCACACACAGGTGCGTTTTCGCGAGAAGAGACAACAAGCTATTGGGGAAAAACATCCAAAGTTGTATTTTTCTCAGTTTTTGGCCAAACCAGGTGCAGGAAGAGCCGAGCTAGGGGTTTTTGTACATTTTGGAGCCATTGAAGCCATCTATTTTACATTTTGAGCATTATAAAGCACTAATTTTGAAATTTTGAGCATTAATGAAAATGATCCATTGGAAGCTGGACCAGAAGATGTAGCCCAAGAGAGGGGTGAAATCCTTTATCATTTTGTTGTGTTAATGTGCTTACTTTTGATGGTTGTTATGTCTATTTGTGCTGCTCAAGTTTAAGTAAAAAATCATTAAGTTTTATGTGTTTGCAACTTGATCCTATTGCCCAAGCAAATACAAATTATACTTGCAATTTTAAAGAGACTCAAGCCTTTTCATTTTCAGATCAAGAAAATTCCGATTAGCGAAGGATCTTTGAAAATCCCTGCACCAACGTTCATGAAATATTGTTGAGTATCACCAAAAAAGGGTACGTTTGACCTTGCATTAGATCCAAGGTCTGGGGTGTAGAACGTGAGTTGATTGATTGTCATTATTTTCCCTTGATGAGGGAAACGTAAGACCCTAAAGACCGACGAGACAACTACAGTCATGTTGTAGAACCAAGAACACCCGAGTAGAAAATTGTACTCAAGAGGTGCATCGACGACCTCCACATAAACATAAACAGTCTTACAACCTAACTCAATGGGTAAGGCAATGATGATTCCATGAGGCTAGAACATGTGTCCATGGAATTCTTTTAGCATTGTTGCAGACGTGTCAAGCTTAGGAGAGTTGAGGGCCTTCCAACAGGAAATAGACATTATGCAAGTCGAGGATCTTTAATCCACCACCGTTTGGTAGATGTTTTTCCCCATTGATCGCACGATGATCTGGAAGGTGACCTGATGGGATAGCCTGTGAGTGACCTGAGAAGAATCAAAGGTCATCAAAATCGACTTTGAGGGATCAACCCTACCTATGGCTGACAACAAGGCTTTCCACTGTGCTAGGCAACTTTGGAGGACTTCAAGCATAGACATGGAACATGGTTCCTAGGCCAAGTATTCCATAATACTATAGTTGTGGGTGACCCATGTGTTGGGATTATGCATCATGCGTTGAAGAACTCCCTTCAAGGGGAAAAACAATGCATCAAAAGATGGCTTCTCAACCTGAAAAGGGCCACCAGGCTCGGAAGAAGATGTTTCTTCAGGTGCAACATGGATGCTAAAAAATTTCATAGTTTTTAGCTTAAGTCTGCAAATTAATTGTTTGGTCACACATAAAAATGGAAACATTCAAGGAAGACCCCTCGTGATGAGGGGTACCTTCCATGCCCCCTTGCAAAGGGGCAGGATTTGTTGAAACCATATGTTGAGGTTGGGGAGGGAAAGGATGAGTTAAGACAACAAGTTGTTGAGGGGGATTTTGTTGTGCTAAATAGCAATGAATCTCATCCTTCCAGGGAAACTGATGAGTAGGTTGGTTCTCCCCACAAATTGTGCAAGGAAACCAACTCTTCTGCTTTTCTTTAGTGCCCCCCTCCTGGGTGTTATGAGTGGGAGAAATCCCTTTCTCATAATTGGAATTATTTTTCTTGTTCCATTTCTTCTTTTCTCTAGGTTGTTGAGGATTCTTTAGTTGCATGGATTGCACCGAATTCACCTCAGAGGTTTGAGTATGGACCGCAACAGTTTGAGCACTAGTACCAAAATATGAATTAAGAGACATCTGACCCATCTGATAAGATAACTAGTTTACATAGGCATGGGATACATAACCAACCACACCATCGGCATGGCATCCTAGGGTTAGATTCCTTGGATCTGTCGACGGTCTAGGAGAATTTGGGATGATGTCATAAAGTGTACTCGATTGTGAATAAATCAAATCTAACTGTTGGGCATGCAGAATGGCCTTCTCCTCGGTGGTCTCCCCAACCATAGCTACATCTCGGGAAACGGGTGGTAGGAGGGAATTTGTGAACCACTCCATGAGGATTTTGTCTGAAATTTGGGTCTTAATCATCCTACGTCTTCGTCTCCACTCATGTATATGATTGGAAATGTGAGTGGCATTATCTTGATGCAGTGAAGTCAAGAGATCTATCCCTATCTCGTACTGTATGGTTAATTGGTAATGCATTAAGAATGCCATTTCCATGTCATTGAAGATTTTGAAGGAACCACCTTTTAATTCAATGTACCATTTTGCGGCAGCTCCGGTCAGGGATCTCTGAAAAAGACGCAGCCTCACACTATCATCCATCAACGAGTTGGATGAGCACCATAAGTGGTATGTCATGATGTTTGTGGAAGTGTCTTCTCCTGGATTTTCATCGAATTTTGGGATATCTGATGACAACTTGGAAGGCATTAACGAACATAGAGGGTTGTGGGAAATAAGTTCATTCATCAACCGTGACAAATCAGGTAAGTCTAATATTAACAGGAAAGGAAACAATGCAAATGAATACCGGGAAGGATACCTAGTATATGTTGTCCCAAGTGAACCTTGCAGTCCCCCTATATTTGTACTACTAGAGGGTTGAGGATCTCTCGAAGAGTGAGTTCCCCCAGGAATGGTGGCACTTCCAGGAGCATGACTACTCCTAGAACCAAACGTACCCCCATGGGTAAATGTGTACCCTATAGGAAAAACATTCTCCTAGGATTGGATGTGCTAACAAAAGGAATGCCACCCCATGATGAAAAGTTTCCCCCAAGGGATGGCCCCCCAGGGAAGGGTGTGCTAACACAAGGAAAGTTTAAACCTCCTAACGTACTATTGCCCCCAGTCTGACTAGGGACAACCCCACAACCACTAGAAATATTCCACCCAAAAGGTACACCCGCACCTGATGATGCCAAGCTGCTCATAGGATTGGCGGAGGTAGAATGATTTCCACCTCCCATGTTGAAACCAAGGCACAACCCCCCACCAAAAAAGGATCCAGAAGTGGGCATGAAAATGGAAGGGATGGGAATATGAATTCTAGGTATACTAACAAATGGAAAGGATGACACATCCGACATCCCCAAGATAAAGGGGCCTATAGAAAAAGGCATGGACGGTGTAGGTCCACTGGAGTTAAGGGGTGGTAATGTGGACACCACTGGGATGCCCCAGTCCCACTTGAATATGGGCTCGATGGCTTAGCTACACTTAACCAAAACACTCGATCCTAACATGGTGGGAGGATGACTAAACAAAGAAAAAGGCTCACTAAAAATTCCTTTACCTATACAAGTAGAGGTGTGTCTGGCTCAGTCAAAGGAGGGTTAAAATTTGTTGGTGGATGTTCTTCTATCACTTCCACTTTGACCAAATTAGTCTTGTCAAACCAAATATAAGACCCTTCAAATTCTTTGTCACCTATTTTGCATCGCTTTAGAGGCGGTTGCACCTCCGTGATTGGATCAAGTCCCCATAGTCGACGGGACCGACGTGTTGATTCAACCACTATGAATGTAATATGTGTAAATCCAAACACAATTCAACCTAAGGTCAAGCTAGAATTGAATGCAAAGAGCACACCCCTAATCAATCTAGGACAACAACAAGCAAATCAATTGGCTCAGGGGCCTTCCGAAAACCAACCCTATGGGGGAGATGAAGTTCGCACAAGATTGGCTAGCGAAGGTATGAAGGGCAGTTACAATGATCTACGTGAAATAACCATGATCAATGCAAGTACCCATTATTGAGGCAGGAACCCTCAGAGGGAACTAAGACTATGAACGAACGTTTTCCCCAAGTACTACAGGCGCATCCCACCTATAGTCATCTCTATGGATACCTAGGAATGGTCACTAAGGCTACCACCTCGCAATCATTGATTGGGCGAATAGGCATAGGTCCGACCGCACGTAAGGCAAAGGTAAATAATCCCAAAGATTTGAAGGTGTGGTACCAACGAAACCCCCATATACGTAGCAATCGAAGAGATATTGTAAACACCAAAACAAGCAAAGAGGGGTAATATCCTTACTTGCCCTGATGCAACCTCGTGCTTAACTCATGTGTTAGAGGAGACTCCCGACACATTGGTTGCAAGAATGGATTTATCACTCTTTCATGACTCCTAAGTTTTGTTTCATGGTTTTGGAGAGTTTACTCTCCAATCGTATTCCAAGGCCCTAAGCCTATCTAATGTTGGTTCACTATAAAAGAAAAGTGTCTAATGAATTTTAGATTACACGTTTTCTTTTTATGGATGTTACTTAAGTCAAAAGGAAGCGAATGAAACTTTTGGTGATGTTATGACTCTTGACCCAACCAAGCAAATGTGAAGATGGTAATGCAATTTTCCCAATTCAATGAAATCTAGTTACGGGAGGGAAAGATAATTTTTCCTTTTTCTTTGCAACTTTTCTAAATTAAACCTCACACCCTAAGCAACCAAAAAGCAATTCATATCTGAAACTTTTTCAAGAATTGGAAACCAAACAATGAAGAACGAATGCACTGTTTTCACCAATGCTTCAAAATTAGTCAAACATGCAACAATTTTTTTTCTTTTTTGCTATTTTTCAATTGCAATGCAAAAAGATTCCCGATCTAAGTAAGAAATCAAATGCAACAAGGAAAACCAACAACAATAACAAGCAAAGGGGTTGTAGGAAATTGGAATTGATGCTAGATCATCCCACTACAATGTCTCTATCAAGATCACACCCGGGACTCACCTAGGAGGATAGATCTAGTAATGAACAATAGTTACAAAAGGACAACCAATTAAAGCAGTATCAAACACTGCCAGATCTATTTAGATCTGTTGGGTTCTTTGCCCAGGTTCACTGAATCTCTCAGACATAAAACAAACCTATCCAAGAAATGCAAATAGGACACACAAATGCACTCAAAACACCACTTGAAAGCAAATCATGAGAAAAAATAACTCAAACAAAGGCAAGATTACTCTTGGAACAAACCACTCACAAACTTTATGGACCAGATGAACCGATCCAACTTCAAAAACCTAGGTATTTCTGCAACTCTACAGTTTTCATAGATCATTATAGGGTGAAGGCTTGTTAACCAATGATGATCATCGCGTGACTACTGTACTGCAGCCCGCAATAATGCATTAAAAAAATGTTTTTGAGGAAAGGATGGATCTGTTACATATATGTCAAATCTATCTTAGATCTATCAGATCTGAAAGATCTAGACTCTGGAGGAATCTCTGGAAGAAAATGAAAAGCAAATCACAAACAATCAGAGGAAAGGATTGGAAAAGAGACTCAAACTAGAGAAGATTCTTCCCTAGTGGAGTTGACAGTTCTGTTATGGGAAAAAATCTCATATGTATCTCACTGAATAAACAACAAGATCTCCCTAGGATCTGCATATTGATCCTAGACAAAAAAAGGTTAGATTTTTGTGGTTTCCTAGATCTAGGACAAGTAATCGCTTTTACACCAAGAAAGGGTAGATTAGCATATCTTGTATCTGAAGGTTGTTCCTGTGTATCCTGATTGTTGTAGCTCCAGCTCCTGCAGCCTGCACACAAGAAACAAACAATACCAATCTTCTCCTTCTTCTGGTGTTAGAAATCACTAAGATATCTCAGATCTAACTTGGTTTATCATTCATAAAATCAAATCCAAACCATTCATGAATACAACATAAATAATTTGGGGGGAAACTTGTGATCTATTAGATTATCTTAGAGAACTTACATCAAGCTCATACCTTTGATTATGATTCCATACTCCATTGACTCATTTCTCCTTGCTCCTCCTCAACTTCTTGATCAGGCTAGGCACTTCTAATTTCTGGTTATGATGGATAGGAAGAGATCCTCTACAAATGGACAACACAACAATAATGTTGATTCCTCCCTCTCTTTCTCAAGACTTGCCTTTGTTATATAGATCCTTGGAAGAGGCTTAGGAGAGCTTTTAGATCTTCTAGAGACCACTAGATACTTGAATGCTATGAGTTCCTAGGCTCATGCCATGAACATACAACTCATCCCTTGCCTATCTATTTGTAACTCCACAAATCTATAAGGTTTGACAGTTCATCGTTTGTTTCACTACTGTTGTTGCGTGATGATCATTGCATGTTGTACCCTATTAGACCCGCGCTGATCTCCAAAAAAGGCTCAAATCTCGAGCAAAACATGCATTTTGGATTTCATCTTCTTGGGAAGTCCCTTCTGGTCTACAGGGTGGAAATTAAGGCTATAACACTTATGCAAACATAATTATTCATTCAATGTTATAGATGCAGATTATTTTCATGTAAACATAAAAACAATCAAAGAGTAACATACACATCATTAAATTCAACATAAAAAGAAATAAGATATAACACTTATCTTTTTGGAATTAAACACCAACTAGTTGTAGACAAAGGATGTTCCACTCGACCATAGGCTCTCTATTGCTCATACTCTTTCTGCAACATGGCCACCCCCGGGTTGAGGCTATGAGTCCACAAGGACGAATTTATCCTATGGTTGGGTCTAGTCCTCTCACACAACCCAATTTCCCAACAAATCATAGTATGTTAACTCGTACAACAATTCCAATCCACTAACTCTCTTTCCCCTTCAACTTGCACAACCTAGGGAACGAAATCCCTTTCTTTGCCACATAGTCCCTCGGGCTATCCCACTTCCCTCCAAGCCTCCAACACAGGTCGGCCAGGAAATCTCTCTTCTAGGGACTCCAAGGATTCTCAATTGTAATGGATTTTTCTCAATGATAATATTTTTCTCATGTACATGGGAAAAAATCCCTACTTAATACTCATAACAAACGTAATCAACATTATGTTATAGTCATGGAAACATAGGCTCTCCCAACAATTTCCCCAGGAAGAACGATGGACACACATCAAGAATCATGGGTTATTTTTGCATGATATCAACTAACCATGTGTCTTCCTAAGAAGCCTACGTACTTCACTTAGCAACTCAATCCAAAGTAATAAAGGTTAATATATGAGATAAAGGACTTAGTATAATATGAGATAAAGGATTTGGGCTTTAGAAATAAAATATTATTATTTACTTTAGCCTTCCTTGATTAACTAAGCCCCCTTCATTCCTCACTTATGGAATCATAGCCCCCATGTTTTGTCTTCCTCCATTTGTAGCCAATGATGTATTTTTATTATTAATGTACAAAATTTACATATTACATTGTTTGGCCCTTGGCCATTCATCATCTACACAAATATACATTTCTAATCCGAGGATCAAAATAAGGGTATTATAAGGAGTTTTCCTGTAGTGGTAGCTTCTGGCAGGTCGTTTGGACTGACTACTTTGGCCTTGCATATTGAAACATGTTCCATCCCCTTATCCTTTGTTTTCATGGTTGACAAATTGTCGGTACTAGAATCAAAATGAAGTAGATTGGGGATACAATTGATCGAAATATCTAGTGATCTAATGGAATGAAGTTGGGTAGGATTAGGAGCTGGCAATTCCCTATTTCCTTCTACCATGGCCTCTCTTACCTTAGAAAACACAATGAACACAAAAACCATTAACCAGATAGACCCAAAGAGCTTGGTATGCCATCAAGGAAATGGAAGACCAGACATACAGAGCCAAATTCCTACGATCTTTGAGGTTTGAGATACGAACCTTCGACATCCTTCTTAAGCCATGCTTTCCCCTAAAATACTAAGAACCTATAGAATTAATGATATGCACTTCCTCTGATCCATCATAAATTGAAACCAAGTGAATGGAGTGAGATGGGTTAATATGCTCATAATGGACATGGTACAACCCCCATTCCTTTGCAGAACACCATGCATTAAGTAGCTCCAATGTGGCAGTGTTCGACCAACACATGGAATCCTAACCTTGCTACCATTCCAATACCCCATCTGGGATATATATATATATATATATTAATATTATTATTAATATTATTATTATTATTATTATTATTATTATTATTATTATTATAGATAGATAGATAGATATAATTTGTGTCAATTGGGTGTAGCTTGGGTGGTTGGGAGGAATGATTGTTATCCTCCCCACCTAAGTTCAATTCCTGCAAGTGACATGTTGAGATCATAATAAGTATATTGTTGTAATGGCTTCAAGCCATATTGTTCCAACACAATGACCTTTTTGAAAACTAGTAACTAAATAATTTGCAATCACCTACTATATTACAAGTTTTGGATCTGCAGCAAAGAAAGAAGGCGGATGGCTCTAGAAACGGAAATGAATGTTGATGCTTATGCTTCTAATGATGGGATTGCGACTAGAGGATCAATCTCATCAACTTTTTCTCAACAAAGCTTATCATAACTCAGTTGTCAACTAGTAGTGAGAATAGCCATCACTCGTTGCATTTCGTGAATGTGGGTTGACTCGTCACCATTATTCAAGGAAAACCATGCCACCTAAAATGACCAGCTAGAGATTCGTGTGACTACTGAAACTCTCGTAAGAGGAGAATTCCTAACCTTCGTTGGAGAGCCTAGAGGAAACTAGTAGACACGCCAGCCACTATCACATTGGTGGCCTTGCCTCTCGCTAAATTAAGGCTAAGGAAGGGAATTCCTAACCTAAGTAGGGTGTCCCTATGATCAATCAAGCTATGATCATTACAATGATAGAGTACTTCCAAGCTTGTATTGATAGTTGATCTTAGTGGCTATTATGAAACAAACGAAGCATGCAAGCTTGTCAAACCATTTAGATACTTAAACAAACTCTATGAGATTTACAACATGGGTTATGTGCTTGTTATTTTGTTATTATGTTGGAAATGACAAGAGATTTTTCTCACCAAAAGTTCAATGAATGAAGGCATGTAAACTTTGCAATGACAATTGATTTATTCACCAATAATGCCAAGTGTTTAGATTTTAAAGAATGCCACAAGATTTAGACCCAAAAAATCTAATGCTTTAATGTTTGCTTGATACCATATCCATGTACATCCTCCACAAATGATTCAATGATAAAATTCGAGTGCTGGAAACGTGCATAAATAACAAGAAAGTGACGTCCACATTGTTGTTGTTATCCAATATTAAACTACAACAAAATGTAATTAAGTCAGCTTTCAAAGGAAACAGTGCCATTTTTCATTTTAGATCTGAATGCCAATGGTGTAGATTAAGGAGCACTTCTCAACAGTGCCATGTGGAGATTCTTAACAAGCTCTCCACAAACCACTATTGTGGAATGCCACCTTCTTGAATGTGAGGCTTACCAAAAACAAATATGCATTTAGACTCAGTAAGAACTCATGAACCATTCATACAGATATTAGAAAGAAAGCCTATAAGAAATATGAACCATTCAAATTTTATATTGTTGTTTGGATGTCATACTGAGATTTTAACATACCAATGTACTATTGTGTAACCATTCTATCACCCAGATTTCAAAGATTTGCCATTTATTCAGATATTCTGAGAGTTAAACGGATTTTGCCAAATTTTAAGTGTTTCTTGGAAATGTATAACACCCAGAATTAGAATTCCTATGAACATATTAATGCACCAGATTTACTTAAGATATTAAATAAGTTTCAACTAGCACTATTTATGTCTCTATTGTTGTGACAAGACAACAGTATTAATGCCAGAATCTGTTGCAGAGTTACTCACTTATTAGATCATGTAAAACATTCAGTTTATTAGCATTATATACCATGAATGATCAGATATAGTCCGAGTGGATAAAGTTAGGTTCTGATATATTCAACAATGAAAGATAATGATCCAATAAACTCTAAGAGCATATTATTAAAAGTATTTAGGTGTGTAAGTTCCAGGCATTAATAGAAATAAAATATGTGTGTCAAGAGACATGCATCTAGAGAGCAAATCTGTTGTGCCAACAATATGTATTGAAGTTAGAGAACAACTTGTAAAGCATCCACCATCAGAACATGAACCATTACCATCAAAGATTTATTTTAGTGTTGTTAATGTAGTGAAAGGAAGAAGGCATCTCAAAGTGTTTTTAAAGGAATTTCAACCATCAACATCAAGCATTAAAAAGAAATACTCAGTAAACTTTCCAGCAAGTATTGGCAATATTCAGGAGGTGACGTCAAGCTTGTAAAGCAAGTCGTTTGGCCTTAAATAGCATCGATTTGATAGTTTAGTGTGTTTAGAGTATTTAATAGGCAAAACATTACAATATTATGTGAGCTTCAGCCAAGTTATTGAGATTTTATCCCAGATATAATATGAGAAGAAAGCCAACAAAATTTAAAATCTCACCTCAAATTAGATTTCCAGCCATTAAACTTTAGGTGAAATTTGCTTGAAGAAAGGTAACTTTGAAACCAATAAGCATCATTCACCAATAAATTCCTGTATATCCATTAAAGCATTTGATCTTAAAGTGTTAGATCCAAAGATTGAGCAATCTAAACAAGATCTATACCCAAACGTATGCCAATTTTGAAAGATATAACACCCAAACGTATGCCAATTTTGAAAGATATAACATGAATGAATTGTTAGCATAAGTTGAATCCAAGCTTAAACAAGATATGGCAATTAGATTGAAACCCTGATTTAACAATCTAGTTTAGAAAATTTAAACCCTTTAAACCTTAGATTGTTTTGAAAAAAAGAAAAGAAAAAAGAAATATGAATATAAAGTGGGAGAGGAAAAGACTAGCCTAACCTGGTTATGGGGTCAACCTAGTATTCATTGAAGCTTGGTTCTTGCAAAGAATCTTGGGATTCTAGGTAACCCTAGGGTGTACCTAGCAAATTCCCCCAAGAAGTGTTGGATGTTCCAAGATCTAGATGGTGATTGGATTGTGTTACCAGCTCCTTAAGTAGCAAGGGGTAGCCTCCACACCATTATAAGGTAGGAGTTGGAAAGCAAATGAAGCTTTTCCAAACTCAATACTCTAGTTTAGATATAGAAAACTAAAGACTATAAGGAAAACCTTTATCTTATGAAGCTCCTCCACTATAGCACTTTGCTCCTCTTGTGCCTCCTTTCTAGCTTTCTTAATCCACCTTCACTTGTTACAAACAAAACCCTCTTGCTAGATTCCTCACAAAAATTTACCCAACAAATACTAAGTTAGAACCAATAATATAGATAGAAGTGAGTCAAATGATATCTCGTATTCTCCAAACCCTTGGATACAAATGAGAGAAAAACCTTCTTTATATAGGAGAGGCACCCTTCCAGAACCATGTGTAGAAAACCATGGGTAGATACAATACCATGTACAAAAACAAGGAGCACAAAAATCCATGGGAAAATACTCAAATAGTTACATAGAATCCTCAAATGGAGGGGTGCCCTCATAGAATAATGAGAATATGACCAAGATACACATGTGGG
>SNQJ01S0043658.1:50863-74438 GCA_010110895.2 Picea sitchensis
TTTTAAACACCCATTTGTTGCCAATGGGATTTCTTCTAGTCAACAACTCCACTAGATCCCAAGCCTCATTCTTATCCAAGGTTGCCATTTCTTCATCCATGGCCTTTTTCCAGAGCTTTCCATCCTCTGAATCCACTGCCTCCTTGATAATTCCAGGATCATCATCAGTAATAGACAAAGCAAAATTTGAACAAAAATCAAACCTTTATGGTACCCTTCTTTCTTGAACCAATCTCCTCAATACTGGAGTATGAGGATCTTCTTCTTCTTGTTCATGTTCTTCTGTAGAGTCTGATTCATTATCTTTTAAATCAAACTCTATTTTCTCTGGTTCTTCCTCACTTGGTAGGAATTCATGTTTAACAACATCCTTCATTTATCTAAATACCACATCTTGGCTATACACAAGCTTCTTAGTTTCTGGGTTCCAAAACTTATAACCTTTGAGACCATCTTTATACCCAATAAAGATGCACTTTTCAGTCTTCTTATCTGCCTTACTCATGTTTTTCTTTAGAACATGAACATAGGCCTCACATCCAAATACCTTTAGATGTGTGAGAGAAGGTTTCTTTCCAGTCCATACCTCTTGTGGAGTCTTATCATCCAACGCTGACAAGGGTGATCTGTTGACCAGGTAATGTGCAGTACCCACTGCCTTTGGCTAGAATTCTTGCCCTAACCCAAAACCACTGAGCATGCAACTTGCTTTTTCCACCATCATCATGTTCATCTTTTCTACAATTCCATTCTGCTAAGGTGTATATGGAGTATTATTTTTCCTTGCTATACCACACTTCTTACAAAATTCTTCAAATTCATTCCCGTTGAACTCTCTTCCATTATATGTCCTCAACACCTTAATTCTTTTTTTTGTTTGATTCTCAACAAGAGCCTTAAACTCTTTAAACCCGTCAAAGAATTCAGATTTCTTCCTAAGGAAATATATCCAATCATTCCTCGAGAAGTCATCTATAAATGAGACATAGTACACAGATTTTCCCAATGATGGATTCGACACAGGTCCAAACACATCACTGTGAACTAGATGTAAACTTTCTTCTGCCCTTGTTGCACCAGAGGGGAATATTACCTGATTATGCTTCCCATATACACAATGTTCACAGAAATCAAAATCCAGAGAGAAGTTAAACATACCTTCAACCATACCTTTATCGTGTAGTAGTCGAAGATCCTTCTCTCTGATATGCCCCAGTCTTTGATGCTACAACATAACCTTTTCTCCACAGACTGTAGGAGTTATTTCTTCTTCAACTCCAATATCAGGAACAATGGAACTATTACACCCATCACTAATAATGCTTCCTTGCAACTTATACAGAGTTCCAAACCAAACTCCCTTTAGCAACACCATTGCTCCTCGAACCATCCTGCAGGTTTCCTTTTCAAATATTGTTTTTACCCCTGCATCATCCATTTTGCTTACATAAATCAAATCTTTGGCCAACCCTGGGATGTGAAGAACACTAGGTAGTGTTCTAATCCTTCCATCTATGAGCCTCAACTTGACTTTCCTCAACCTATGATTCTGGTTGTCGAGTCATCACCTAGGAAAACATTACCTCCATCATATCTTTCATATTCACAGAACCACTCCCTGTGGGGAGTCATATGAAAGGATGCACCTGAGTCAACCAACCATGCCTCATGATCTGCATGTGTTCTTGAAGAAGCCAAGTACACATCCCCTCCTTCTTCCTTGGAGGTCATTTCTTCTGTAGAAGGAGATTCTTTAGATCCCTTCTTTTTCTCAACTTTGGATCTACACTACTTCTTGTAGTGCCCTTCTTTTTCTCAACTTTGGATCTACACTACTTCTTGTAGTTCCCTTCTTTTCCACATCTCTAGCATACCTTTACAAACTTTCCTGGAGACTTAGATCTTCCCTTAGACTTAGATCTCCCACTTGAGGACTTAGATCTATCTCTTTCTTGGGAGCGTCCTCTTGCAAATAATGCATTTGTTCTCTCTCCTTCCATGTTCTTCCGTCTCATCTCCTCCGACAACAAGGATGAGACCACTTCATCAAAATTCAAGGCAGTTGTATTACTACCTATGGCCACAACCAGACTATCCCATGAGTCTGGTAAACAGCACAATAAATTGATACACTTATCTTCATCTGAAATTTTAATCTCAACAGATTCTAACTGACTTACCATAGTATTGAAGGCATTCAAATTCTCTTCCACTGAGTCTCCATCTCTCATCCTCAGGTTATACAACTTCTTTCTCAGGAATAGTTTATTTACTTGGGACTTAGACTGATACAACTTCCCCAACTTATCCCATAAATCTTTGGTTGTAGATTCCTCTGACACATTCATTAACACTGAATCCGAGAGACATAGTCGGATTGTGCTCTTCGCCTTCTGATCCAACTTTTTCTAGTAATCTCTTGAAGTTCCTGTAGGTGCAGTACCTGGATCCACCGCGATCCACTGATCTTTTTCCACCAATAGATATTCCATCTTGAGATTCCACAGCTCAAAACTTTTCCCATTAAACTTATCAATCTCCATTTTCGAATTGCTTGCCATTTCTTTTCACCTGAAAAATCAATACCACAGATCTCCCACTGTAACAAGGCTTATCATAGTCCCAAGCCAAACCCTTGACCACAAAGGCGTTCCCCTGAAGCCAACAAAGWTYTGATACCAAATGTAGATTTTAACCTTGTACAATATTTTACTACAAATAGATTTTCAATAAAAGAACAAAAAATATACAATGGCAAATACACACATTACACAAAGATTTTTCCCCTAGAAACCCAAACCRGGAAAACCAACATATTCTATATTCATTCATGGTGATACATTGCTTACAATACAATATACATATAGGAGCCAACAACATCCAAAACCCTAACCCAATGACTTGGATTAGTCAAGAACCCTAATTCCTTAACCAGAAATAGAAAACCATCGGCAAAAACCATGTGCCGAAAAACTTCCTAACAATGGACACGAAAGTTGAGGTGACACGAAAAACGAGTAAAAAATGCAACACTAGAGCTAGTCATGCAAAGAATATAACACATACCCAACACATACCACCCACAGACAAATAGGTAGATAGAGAGAGTCAACCAAGTGATTGAAGACATGCTGAGAATGTACGTGATGGATAAACCATCTAAGTGGGAAGACTACTTGTATTTGGTTGAGTTTGCCTATAATAATGGGTATCAAGCTTCATTGAAAATGAGCCCATTTGAGGCCTTGTATGGTAGAAAATGCAATACTCCAGTGAGTTGGGATAACGGAGTAAACCGAGTAGTACTCGGGCCATAATTGCTTAAGGACATGGAAGACCAGATGGTCAGAATTAAGCAAAATTTAAAGGAAACTCAAGATAGATAGAAATGTTATGCATATAAGAACATGATAGCTAGAGAATTTAAAGTGGGGGAGCATGTTCTTTTAAAAGTGAAGCCCAAGAAAATCTCATTGAAGTTGGGTAGTTGTACAAAGCTAATAACCAGATTATGTGGTCCATTTGAAATCTTGGACAAAATAGGGCCAGTTGCATACATGCTTGCATTGTCTGCTTCCATGAATGTGCATAATGTATTTCATGTCTCCTTGCTGAAAAAGTATATACATGATCCCAACCACGTTATTGATTGGAATTTGATTTAGGTAGAGCTGGAGGGAGACTTTCGGGTCCAGGCAGTGCACATATTGGACAGAAAAGTCAAAATGCTTCGGAATCGAGTGATAGAATTGGTAAAAGTTCAATGGAACTGCTACGGTCCTGAATATGCTACTTGGGAGCATGAAGATTCCATGCGGGTGGAGTACCCACAACTTTTTGAATAAATTTTAAAATTTTTATTTTTGTTTTGTATATGCATTGAGGACAATGCCAAAATAAGGGGGAGGGGAATGTAATACCCCGGTTTAGAGTCCCCATATGAAATAATGTATTCTGTTTATTTGATGAAATGTTGGAGTGCCCAACAATTAAAGAGACCAACATGCCTAGGAAATGTAATGTTTTGATCATTATTAATAATAAAATACATCGTTGGCTGCTAGGCGAACAAGGACAAGAGTTATAGGGGGCTATGATTCCATGAGCGAGGGGGATTACGGGGCTAAGTTATTTTGTCATATTTTATTTACCCATAATTGTTTTAATGGAGAGAAGTGGTTACATGCGCTTCTTGGGGAAGGCCATGAGGTTCTTGATTTGCAAGGAAATTTATAAACCCATCTTGTGTGTTGTTTGGGGGGTTCTTCTTCTTCATCACTCACTCTGTTCATTCATTATTCAATTGTTCACACTCTCCATTATGTTCACTTTTTCACTCATTTCTTTCTTGTTGTTGGAATGGGACCATGGGGGTGAATTATTGAAGAGAGAAGCCATTGTTGGTGTACTCCAACCATGTACAAATGCCTGCATGCCTAAGATGATTTGGCATGTACTAAATTTTATTCACAATTGCAAGTCCTGAGAGTCCCAACATGGATATTCTTGACCATATGCATTGGAGCCCTAGAAGGATTTGGACAACTTGAGGGTCTGGATGCCAAAGAAGGGGGTCCATTCTCTTGGGTCTGGATGGAGAGAAGAGAGTTGGTGTACTTTGGATTGTTGTGTGTTGAGGAACCTGTGAGAGCTTGAGTGCTAACTGGTTTGGGGAAACTGAGAGATACCCTGGAACCGTCCTTGTGGATTCATAGCCCTGGCTTGGGGGTGACATTGTTGTTGAGACTTGGAACAACAATGTCTATGGTTGGGTGGAACATCCTTGGTCTGTAGTCAGTTGGTGAACCATTTTGATTAAGACAAGTGCTCTATGTCTCGTGTTTCTCTGTTGTATATTTATTTCCACTGTGTATTAATTAATATCTCTGAGATGTGTATATTTGACATGCATGCTTGCTGGTTATTGCTATGCATGGAATGTTTAGACATTCTTTATACTGTAGCATGAATCTTTATTATTACATGTGTCGTTATCATTTTTCTTTAATGCTTCTTTAATAATAAAATGGTATTAGAACTCAAAATTCGTTTCAAACAAGGTTTTTGATGTAGTGTGCCCGACCTGGGGGTGGTTGGGTATGTTACAGGGAGGCAAGGAGAAATTGGGGGAGTACAATAGCGGAAATGAAAGCTCAAAGAGTGCAACCTGCTCAAAGTTAAGTGGACGAACGAGTCAGAGAGCCTATCCATGATGAGCGAAGGTGTCTCTGATCCATGGCCATCTACAATTTTATTTTAGTGAGTAACAATGCGTGAAGTTTTTGAGCATGCATAGCCCACTCATTGTAAGGAATTTCCTGAGGAAATAAATCTTCGTTGTTGTGGTATGCTTCAGTTTTCTCTGGTGTTAAATCTATTGTTTGACTATATGTATGCCCCAACACTTTTCTAGAATTACAAGAAAATTTTCTTAGCTCTATTGTCCATTCAACTTTATTAGATCTGAAATGGTATCTACAACCCAATTCCATAATCATTGAGTGCAATGGACTGTTCCCAAGTTGTGTAAAGTCACATTATTGTTGAGTTATGATTAAAGGTCCAACTGGAATGACATTACATGATTGCACACTTGAATGGATTACTGAATTGAACCTTCTACTTTTTACTTGCATATTATTGAACATGGAATCAATTTATTTTGTATATTCCCATATCCATGGCATTGGTTCAAGTTGGTCGACTTGCATATAGTATTTTGAACTCTAATATCTAGTTTATGTCATTGCAAATTCAGTTGTCTACTTAAGTTTGTTACTCTCAGAACCCTCTGAGAGAAATTCTCCAAGAAACATTGGTTGTCTAGTTTCCCTTTACTATATCGTCATTTCACATGCCCTTTGTAGTTGCATATCTCGATTCCCAATGGTGTGGAGTTGTAGATTTGAACCCCCCTCTCATTCAATAATACCTTTGCCTCTACATAATTCCAAATAAAAAAGTTACACCGATCCACTAAGATTTGGGTTACCAAGTTTCCATTTTCCCATTTATCGCAGGGTTTGGGTATTTGTGGCTGAGAATTAAAATTATTATGGCTGTCCTAGTGAAATTGGTCACCATAAAATATGGGTACATATATCCTAATGCAGCATCACAGATCCCAATGCAACATCATAGATCCCAATGTAACGTCACAGATCTCGAGGCATGGTGCACATTTACCAATGCAGGGCACCTACTTATAATGGTGGGTCTAACTTATTCACAAGTTATTGGGTGATGCACACCAAACATTTTCTTCTAACAACTTCAAATACAACTTAATTTTTACATGTGATAAGTCCTAGGACAAAATGTATTTCCTAGATAACAAGGTTAGAGATAGGTGAGTATGGTGGATAACATATGGAAAGAGAAGGGGAATGTCATGTAATGACCCTCAAAACCACATATGAAGATAAATGTCCCCTTTTATGGTCCAACTAGCTTTCAAGAGATAGGAATATTGTATATGTAAGTCTTATAAGAGGGAGCTTTTGCTTAGAGTTACCGCCTCGACACTTTATTTATTTCCCCTTTTACATTTTTCTTTGATTTTCTAGTCCTTTTCTTTAGATAAGCATTTTTAGCACATGGCCTAGGGATATAGGTCTTTTTAATGAGGTGGCATAGCTCTAGCCTTATTATTTTTATTTTTATTTTTTTATCTTTCGTGCTCTTCACCTCTAACCTTTTTTAGGCTTTATTTGACTTAGGCTTACGCTATTTTTCCAATTTGCTTGACTAGACCTTACTAAATGACATTTGATAAGTCAAACATGAGTGGATAATTATTTTTTTATGAATGAGAAGAAAGTGAGAAGGGAAAATGGAAAATGTTAAGTATGATTAGGAGATACAGTACGTTAACTCAACTAGATCACTAGTAGTATGATTAAACCCAGGTTTTGACGACACTTATTTAAATATATTTATGTCCCCCATGGTACTACGAGGCAAGAAGTAAAATAGTCAGTGTTATGAAGTGTTATTGCATCATACTTTAATGTTACCACTTTCACAACAAACTTAGAAATTATAGCATGATGTCTAAGTAGCAAACCCATACAACGAGAATGTAACCATGCATACATAAAGCATAATGCATTTGTCAACTGAAGTGTGAGGCTATATAGAACTAGTATACCATGGCTGAGGTAGCTAAGTGATGGAATCGAGTCATCATGTAATCGAGAGAGAGTAAGGAGAACATTTGTGTGTGAATGACATGATCAACTAATCTCATGTGAGTTGGAACATGCCACACTGGTTGATTGGGTCACCATGAGACTGTTATTCATAAAGATACAACAATATGTAAGGGGAAAGACTTCCACTCCTACCAAATGCCTGGCTTGTGAGTCTTGGTTTGTAATAATCATAATTCTTGGCTTGTAATCAATATAATTCTATTGATTACATTGACATGATTTATGAAGTCTTTTAACATTTTTTAAAGATAAAATGTGAACACACATATTAAAAAATTTAGTCACTTCTTTTTAATAAGTAACCATTCTAAAATAAATGTGATATTTAATTTTTACATTTTATAAATAATTATTATTTAATGATAATTTTATTTCATGACATTTTATTTTACTATTTTTATTTAATTCTCTACACTACACTATAGAATTTATATTAAAATTTTAATTATATATATATCTATATCTATATCTATATGATTTTTAAATAATTATTAATGTTATATATTATATATTGTACATTATTAATTCCTGTAAATATAAATTAATAGATTAATATGTTTAATTTTCTTATTTTAGATTTTTAAATAATCATTAATGTTATATATTATATATTGTACATTATTAATTCTTGTAAACATAAATTAATAGGTTATAAAATGTTTATGAAACATTTTTTCAATGGACACTCCACTTATCACAATGGAAGGCAAAATTAATTTAGAAAGAACAATTTAGTAATAAAATGATTGTAGAAAAAATAATTAAAAGTTATTAATAATTTAATAGATGATTGCATAAAGAATAATTTAGTAACAAAATGATTGTAGAAAGATTAAATAAAAATACTAGTAATAAAAATTAAAAAAATTAACAATACTTAAAAAAAAATTTGATAAAAGAAATTAGAAATAGTTTGATAGAAGATTTCATGAGAAATCATAATAAAATGTGATATGTTCTCACTATTAAGAAGATTAAATTAACCACAAAAAAGTAGAGCTAGATGGCTAAAGCAATAAGAAGCCAAGGACAATAATTTATTTCTCTTAAATGATCCATAAGAACAAATTATGGAGTTAAATGAAACAAGTCATCAATGAGAATTGACAAAGAGAATGAAGAAAAGGTGAAAAGGATTCCAAATGAGAATTGATAAAAAGAGTGAAGAAAATGTGAAAATGATTCAAATAGTGTAATTTTGAGGGAGTAAATTTTTTTAAAATTGATTCAATTTTAAAATTTTGGAATTATTTTTTATAACTTTAGAATTAATTTGGAGGATATGAAAATCGAAATTTTTAGAAATTAATATGATCAAGGAAATATAGATTAAAAAGAAAAAAAGAAATTTATTAGGAATAATTAAACGAGATTGGTTTAATAGAGATTATTTAGATGTTTTTCAATTTTAAAGAGATTGGTTTATTAGAGATTATATAGATGTTTTTCGATTTCAAAGCAGATGAAGTATTTAGAATTATGAGCTGTAAGAAAATACCGAAAACCTTTAGTGAATAAGATGATGGATAATAAATTTTTATGATTAGCTTAGTTGATAACCATCCTCTCAATGAAAATTATTCAAATATTTTCAAATTTCAAAATAAATAAAATACTCAAAATCATAAAAATAACAAGAAAATATTGAAATACTCAAAATCAGGAAAACACATATATGAAAAAATTTAGTCACTTCTTTTTTAATAAATAATTATACTAAAATAAATGTCATATTTAATTTTTACATTTTATTAATAAGTAATTATACTAAAATAAATGTGATATTTAATTTTTATATTTTATAACTAATTATTATTTGATGATAATTTTATTTTATTCAATTTTATTTCACTATTTTTATTTAATTCTATATACTATAGAATTTATATTAAAATTTTAATAATATATATATTTGAGAAAAGATTAATTTAAAAAGAACAATTTAGTAATAAAATGATTGTAGAAAAAATAATCAAAAGTTATTAAAAATTTAATAGATGATTACATAAAAAATAATTGTAGAAAGATTAAATAGAAATACTAGTAATAAAGATTAAAAAAATTAACAATACTTAGAAAAAAATAAAATTTGATAAAAAAAATTATAAATAGTTTGATAGAAGATTCCATGAAAAATCATAATAAAATGTGATATGTCATCACTATTAAGAAGATTAAATCAACTATAAAAGGTGGAGCTAGATGGCTAAAACAATAAGAAGCTAAGGAAAATGATTTATTTCTAATAAATGATCCATAAGAATAAATTATGGAGTTAAATGAAACACATCATCAATGCTAATTAACAAAGAAAATGTGAAAATGATTCCAAATGAGAATTGACAAAGAGAGAAGAAAAGGTGAAAATGATTCACAAATATATTTTGAGAGTAAAAAAATTTAAAGTTAATCAAATTTTAAAATTTTAGAATTAATTTTTATAACTTTAGAATTAATTTGGAGGATATGAAAATTGAAATTTTTAGAAACTAATATGATTAAAGAAATATGGATTAAAAAGAAAAAATAAATTTATTAGGGATAATTAAACTGGATTGGTTTAATAGAGAATATTTGGATGTTTTTTCATTTCAAAGTAGATGAAGTATTTAGAATTGTGAATGGTAAGAAAATACCTAAAACCTTTAGTGAGTAAACCTTTAATGAATAAAATGATAAATAATAAATTTCCAAAATTAACTTAATTGATAACTATCTTCCTAATAAAAAATTATTAAAATATTTCCAAATTTCAAAACAAATGAAATACTCAAAATCATAAAAAATAACAATATTTTTTTTTTTTAAATACTCAAAAAAAAAAATATTGAAATACTCAAAATCATAAAAATAACAAAAAAATATTAAAATGTTTTATTAATTTTTTTTACTATATATAAATAAACATCGCATTCAAACAATTTTTTTTTTTAATAAACATAAATAACCACCAAATTTCAACCATATGAATCCAAAACGTGGATTAACATCACAATTCAACACTTTTTTTTTTAAATAAACATAAATAAACACCAAATTTCAACCATATGGATACAAAACGTGGATAAGCAAATGTAAATCTTACTAAAAATAACTAAATTAATTTTAATAGTTGTACAATGATTTTTAATTTAATTTTATATTTTTTAATTATTAATATAACACAACAAATTTTGTCACAATCATTCCATTCATTAAAAATAATTATATTATTTTTAAAAATTCCTATATATTTTTATTTTTAAAAATACGGGAATAATTTTTAAAAAATATTATAAAAAATGTCACCACTTTTTAATTAAAAAGGAGAAGCTAATTACAGACTCTCACCAATATTTTGGATCTCACGGAGAGAAAGCAAATTAATACACAGGTTGGATGTCTATTGGTCTGGCGACATGGTTGTTAGCATCACAAACGGTGCAGCCTGTCAGCATAATACCAAGTTTCTAACCGTAAAAAACTATGCAATATCATGTGATAGCCATGAAGAAACTATTCCTCAAAATTTGTTGAAGTGGGTTTCTTCCAGTACGGGGGTGGGCGAATGCACGACGTGTGGGGGACGGATCCTCGATTAAAACGCCCGAACCGTAAGCTTGCTATATCACCTTACAGACCAATCTTCTAAAACGGGCAGAAGAACGCATCAGAAGTGGCCATTTATACGAATGAGAACTTATCGGGCGTTGTTTTACGTGATCCTGTCTATTCAAAATGATACCGTCCAATAATGAGATCACCAGATCAAATCATGGTGGGAGCAGCAATCAATTCACAGTTACACGAAAATGCGTGATATTGGGGTTTAGGAGAGGTTCTAACGAAAATGCCAGAGCAGAGCAATCTTGACAATTAAGGTGAAAGAAATATTGAAGGGCCGAAGAAAGTGACACATAGTTGCTGTAATGGTCATGGGCAGTTCATCCATGATTTCTGTGAGAATGTAAGTGAGTATTGTATCGAGAACTCCTTAAATTAAATTGTAGGTCTTCGTTTCCTTGGTACAGGGTTGGGTTCGAACTTTCGACCAGCTAAAACCAAGTGTGTACTTGCAGAATCTTGCCGATCATATGAAGTGGGTTTCACATTTTTGTGTCTGATTGTCAATTCCACCAACAAAAGGCCCCATTGGGACGATGGTTAATAAGACTTCTCACCTGCTTCTCATATCTCTGTGATTTCTTGTATATAATTCTGTTTCGGGTTTCTTGTTTTTCATCGTGGGCAGTAGGGAATATCAGCAAAATGCACAAGCAATCAAGCCTGAATCACCGCCGGGACGAAGAAGTCCAGACCCCAGCAGATGCAGATCCCTATTCCCCCAAAGCCGTGAAGCCCAAATCACTGCCAAAACCGATGCACTATCTTTTGAAAGAGCAGCGTTGGCTGTTTATCTTGGTGGGTATGTTGATAGCCTCTACGCTCTTCATTCTCGGGCCCAATCTTGCAAAGCGAGATATAAGAAAAACGATAGGTGGCTCTGAGAAATTTGTGTCCAAAGGGGTGGAGAAATCTGGGGTTCAGAAGACAATCACAGTTCACAGGCTCGTGGCGGGTGTAAGGAGGCAGCCTCTGAGAATAGTTGTCACAGGGGGGGCTGGATTTGTGGGCAGCCATCTGGTTGACAGGCTATTGGAGAGGGGAGACAGTGTGATTGTTATTGATAATTTCTTCACTGGTAGAAAGGAGAATGTTATGCATCACTTCAAGAATCCTCGCTTCGAGCTCATCCGGCATGATGTCGTTGAGCCGATATTGTTGGAGGTTGATCAGATTTACCATCTGGCATGCCCCGCGTCTCCTGTTCACTACAAGTTCAATCCTGTGAAGACAATCATATCCACACCTTGTAGGCAAGTTTTGGTTTCCTCCTTTGCATTTTGAAGTTCTGCTCGATGTCCATTGCCTTTTTTTTTTTTGGGAGCTCTTCAAGAAACAGCGGACATCCTTTGGCTTAGGTGCCACGTGTGAGGGGTTGCTATTCTACCAAAATTGCTCATGACTTGCAACTGATCTCATTCCTTTGAAACTCATGCCATATGGGAGGGGCAGACTGCAGTGAGAATGGATCCCAGGTGGATGGCTTAATAGTCCCTCGATCTCATTAGTGAACCAATACCTTGTCGGCATCTATTGCTATTTTGGTTGGCTTTAATTTTTATGTCTGTGCAGGAGACCTCACTATGTTTTCTTATTTTGCTATCAACTCTGATAGGTCGTTTTACATCGATGTCACAAATTGCTTAATCTGCTATATTATCATGCCTATGTAAACGGGTCAACCTATGCCTATGATATATTTGCATTGAGATGGATTTGAGCTTGAAATATGGGCTGAGCTTTTAGCTTAGAAGGTAGGTTTGCACCAAATTCCCAACTGGTGGTCCTGAGATAAGTCTTGGTGAATTTATCACCTGCACACACGTCTTTAATCATCTGTTGCACACATAATAGGTTCCAATGATATTGGCAGGATATGCTCAATATTTTGCCTTGATGACCTAGGGTGACCAACTTACAATGATCCACATTAAGGATGGGAGTCATGTGGCTACAGATTATCCTCCTTGCCTTTAGATCTTAAACGAAAATGACCTAATTTATAGGCTATTAACTTCTTTGGAGTTGAGTTATCACCTAGTTTTTTTGGAGTCGTGTTAGACACTCTTCCATGATACTTTATAATGGGATCTTTTTGGCAGTCCCATGTTCTGCACTTTTGGTTATTTGTGGAGATTAATATTAATTCAACTCAATTCCATCCTTGGGAGTGAATCTGAGGATGTCTTGTTCTGGGAGGGTTCCTAAATTTGCTGTTCTCTTTCACTTTATCTAGTTTTGAAGTTTTTCTTAACATTCTTTGTACAAGACAAATGTGATGGGGACATTGAACATGCTGGGTCTGGCAAAACGAATTGGAGCCCGCTTCTTGCTTACCAGTACAAGTGAGGTATATGGGGATCCTCTCGAGCATCCACAGACGGAGACATATTGGGGAAATGTCAATCCTATAGGTATGCATTGATTGCTTCCATTTGTGTGGTCTATAGTGTCTTCTATCATTTTTTGTTTGTTCTGTATTTGCCTTTTTCCGGTTTGCAGACATACACAGAAATAAAACAAAATGTACCGGGTAATTGTTTCTTTGTACTTTCATGTATTAAGGGAGCATCCATGAACACGATATGCAATTGTTAACTGTGTTTATGTGTTATTTTGTTTCAGGAATGCCAGACCTGATCGTAACTTCTTTAATTCACATAGTTTTGGTTCATACAGCAACTAACATCTGTATTTCTGTTTAAGGCTTTAAATATCCTTAGTCCACTTGTATCATTTATATTTTTATTTTTGCTAAGAGGATTTATGCTCAGGTGTTAGAAGCTGTTATGATGAGGGCAAGCGTACAGCTGAGACTTTGACAATGGACTATCACCGGGGGGCAAATGTGGAGGTATCGACTCCTTTATCTCTAGTGTGAATGGGTTTCTAGCTGCTACTTGAAACTAATATTCCGGATAGATATTACATGCTTGAAAGAAGTCTATTCTCAGATACTTTGTTTTCCATATCTCCTTGTTTTAAGTGAGATATATAATTTATATGTTACTTATTCTTAGTTCTTGGTTTTCTGTACACAAGTAGTGTCCTTGCAAGAGATCCATTAATAGTTTTGAGTGTAATTACTGTTCCCACAAGCATGTTGGTTGGCCTAGTATTCTCATGTAGTCTGCCACTAGTAATTCACATTACAGAGTATTAAGGTTGGTGCTATCCAATATTCTTTGGCTGCATGCTTTTGCAATTATCAGCCCAATTTTCATACATAAATGTCCTTTCTTGTGAATACTACTGTCCTTTTTAGCATATTAAAGATGTATAATGCTAATTCTGTTGTCACAGTAGCTCTAATAACTGGTATTGTAGCAGGAAGTCTGTAAATCTAGAAGTCTTCAAGGAGATCGAAATGTCCTCAGCATTCTTCAAAAGGAATGCAAGGAAGCTAAATGTTGGGACTGAAATGTAGTAAGAATCCTTTCTGGACTTTTGGTTCACCAATTCTTCTTTTTGTTTATGAAGAGTGGACGAGTACATTGTGAGTAGAAAAGTAAAAAAGAATTGAGAAGGCACAAAAGGGATTTATCATTAATGCACTCATAGTACTTGTAGAGATGAGCGCCTGCCCTTGTTAAATATGACTACAATATAGAGGGCTTAGGCTATCAAGTTCAAATGGGGAGGAAAATGGATGCTAACATACAATCGAGAAAAGCTGTTATGGAGAATCTTCAAAGAATTGTTGGAACTAGAGGTAAACAACATTTGTAATGGATAAGAAATGGTGTTAGTTGAGGTTACTCGACCAAAGGTAAAAAAAGAGCTCAGTTTGTATTTGTAGAAGTTCGAATTCCATTAGTGGGAGATAATCACTAAGAGTTACCTAGAAAGTTTAATGAAGAGTAGACACATAAGGTAGAAATAAACTTGAAAGCAACTATTCCCTCACATGATAAGTGATTGATAGCATAATTAAGGACAAATTCACATTAACTTGATTGCGAATTTGGAAGATGGAAAAGGATTAGTGGGGAAGTGAATGAAAGAATTAGCAAACATTATGATTTAGGTGAGGTGCGGGCAAAGGATCAATGGAAATTTAGATGTACTGGAATAGAGGCAATAGAAGAGAATATATAAAAGGAAATGGATATCTAATGAGTGTGCTCATTGATGATTGCATTGGGAAACTTTCTGAAGAAAGAAATGGCAAGAAATGTTGCCATGATAAGAAAATTCTAGTGCAAGGAAATGCCCCAAGAGGAAATAACATGCAGGACTCTCAAGTTTTGGAGGGATTACACATTTCATATTGTGAATCTCTTCTTTCTTTCCTTATCTTTAATTCCATTTACTCATTGGATATTTTGAATGCTAATGCATATAGTTTGACGTATATGTTTATTGCATCAATTCCATTCATTGGTGTAGGAAAGAAATAGTAGAACATCATATACACATAATCTCAACATCACAATCACAATGTTATTGGAATCGATACCCCCCGATCCTGCCCGTCGAGCATGCTTTGGGAAGAAACTTTGCTGAAGTGTGCTCCCATCCAAAAAGAAATGCTCCTTGGTTTGTTTTATGATCCCACTCCACACTTCGCTATGATGATGCTCTCATGGTGATCCACTTTCCTTCCCACGGTGCTCCCAAAATGCTCCCCTGGCACTCCCTGGATGTTCCTTGGATGTTGTCCTGGTGCTCCTCGGAAGCTCCATGTTATCCCCCATTCCTAGGGATAACTAAGGAGATGATGTCTCAAGGCCCTCAGGTTGCAGACATGGAGTATTGAGAGATGGATCGATCGACAATGTCAACAGGCGAGCTGGCAGAGCCCCGCATCACACCACTCATCACCTTGTGATCAATGGCTGCACCATTCACCACACCAGCTTAGCTCACAGAGGACAACAAGTCTTGCTCCATGAGGTAATGAGTCCAGTGTTGTGGTATGTGTCATTTTAATAAATGAAGCATCTGAATATGTTGCAAAGGGTCCTTTCTTGATTTTGAAAACGTTTGCTTAGAAATTATGCTCTTTTCCTTATTTCACCTTGGTGGTTGACATTGTTGTCCTAGCAAGTGGTTGCCCTTGGGGAAAGGGCTGCCACTGGGGGGTCTCCTTGATGAGTCATCATACTGCTCCCGCACATACTTGCCACTTTTCATGCTTCTTTCCCTTTGTTCCCTCATCTTTTGGGTTTTTGGGCCACATTAACCCAAGAAGGGCATGTACCTCATTTCATGGGAAGAAGGGGCTAAAGGCCAAGAGGCTTGTAGCTGACAAAAGATAAAAACCAATCATAAACCTTCCAGATGCTCGCCCAGGGATCCCGAGAACAATAAAATGTTTCTCACAAAAATTGAGGGACCCGTAAAATAAATAACTAATTGAGCATGCCAACCAAGGTAGAGCATGTGTGGGCAATGTTTTTCATGCTTAGGTAGAAGTCCCACATATCGTCTTCAACTTAGGGAAGCATGGTCAAGTGTGACCAAGGTAGAGTTAATGTGGGAAAAGTTTTTCATGCTTAGGTAGAAGTCCCACTTTAGCTTCAACTTGGGAATGCTCTAATAAATTAATGGCAAAAAGGGTTTGGAAAAATCATGCATCGTGGACGAAGGGCAACACATCCTCTACAAAGGCACCCATAAATGAGACAATATGAGCCCTTGTATGTCAAGAAACCTCGTGCCCAAAAGTATCACCCCCATCCACCTCATACTCTTCACATGACTTAGAGAGGGTCCACCTGGTAAACACTCCTTGACTTGGGGAATGACTCACCCAATAGGTCACCATGACAACCCTCGCATGCCTAAATTTGGCAAGTTGCATAAGGTCTTTGAGCGTTTGTTTATTTCGAGAGGGGGGATTTGATGCACATGTTCGGGTGGTTCTTTTATTATATATGGCTTACTTAACATGATGCTTGTGACTTGTGAGCCCTTGGAGGGTGAATTTGCTTGTCTTTGCAGGGCCTTGATAGGTGGGAAGCTATACCTTGGAGGCACAAGGTCACTTGGACTTTCACTTGGGGCATGAAGCCCATAAGTTGGATGATGCACTCCCTCTCCTAGGGACACATGGATGATGGACATTACCTTTGGAGGCATGAGAATGCACCTTGGAGGAGACTAGCCCTCTATTAGCCCAACGTTTGGCCTTGAAGGCCCAAAAACATCACATTCTAGGGCATGACATCACCTTTGAGGGTTAGGGTTCGATGGTGTTCGTGGATTTGATGATGACTTGGCATCTTTTTGATGGAGGGAGGCTCTTGCACATGGAGATTAGGCCTTTGGAGGCCCAACGACTCCCTCAAGCTACTCAACAACTTGATTTCTATGCCAAAACATCACCCCTAGGGGGTATGACGTCATCTTTTAGGGCTTGTTTCTTTTGTAATCTTGAAATTAATTTTGTAAAGGGGCAAATTAGGAGGTCGCCCCCCCTAATTTGTGTTTTACCCTAAAGATAAGAGGACAAACTAATTTTAGAAGGTCTTGTATAAATAAAGGCTTGTGACATTTCATTTTAACACAACTCACTTGAGGCTTAGACCTCTCTCGGCTGTAATTTCAATTTGTGCCCTTCTTGGGCATTTGCTCTATCTCTCTTTCTTGAATGCTTTGTGGATGATGCAACTTGTCTATTGGAGAAAAAAGTGGTGCACTATCTCTTGGATGCTTGGTTCTTGCTATTGTGGTGGAATATTCTTGGTAAAGTAGGGTTTATCTTGCTATTTCTTGAAATTGGTAAGAAATTTCTGCATATTGTTAGTGTTTCTTCTTGTTGCATGGTTATTCTTGTTTAAACCCTAGGAGGAGTATAAGGGCATACACCCTCCATTAAGATCCATCCTTATCTTGAATAAGCATATTTTAGCTAAGGTTGCTAGGAGGAGTAAAAGGGCTTACACCCTCCTAGATTTACCTTGCTAGTTTTGTTTTCTCTAGGGAGTAAAAAGGCTTACACCCCTAGAGAAGTAATAAAACTAGCTCTTACAGAAGAGACTCCATCACCCAATTGACTAAGCACTAATCTACTTTCATTGGAGATATAAAATCATTGCATTGGTATACGTGAAATTGCGAGATATTGCATTTGTTCAAGTTGGAATATTTTTTTAATGTTATAAGCTTGCTTATGCCCTAAGGGCGTCCTCTTTTAGCCAAGGAATTCATTGCTGTAATAACTTTAATGCTACAACCATTATGGCCGCAACAAAACGCACCTAAACTCTTTCATTGCTCACTATTCTACCATTAAAATTTGCTTGCAAGCTGCCATAACTAATCTACTTGTCATTGGCTATCTTTTGGCTGGATTGTTTGCTGATTTTAGTGGTTAGATTTTGCTGCTGTAGCAGTTATTTGCTACAGCCATAAGGCTGCCCTAACACATTGCTGATAACACCATTTTGCAGCCCTAATTTACCATCAAAGCTTGTGTTTAAGTCTTGGAATGTTATCTACATGTTTGGTACTTGATCATCCAATAATTGTTTGATGCTTTTGGTGGTTAAATTTGCAGCTAGTAACACATTCTATTGCTGATATATATATTTCAACACTGCTGCAGTTTGGGACAACAAGCTTTTCTTGTTTGTTCCCCTTGATTTTAAGGCTTGTATCTCGATCAATTGTCTTGTTCTGGGCAGGGCTAACACTGTGGTGCAGGTACTCAACACTTGACAACCATTATTCACCAACAAGAATTCATCTCCAAGCCTTTATCCTTCTCCAACTCTGACCTATAGGGGTTTTCACCATCATCTTCTCACTTTCCATCTCAATCCCCCTAGGGTCACCGAGATTCCCCCCTTGTGGTGATTTATCATCACTAAAGCGAGGGGAGTGTCTATTTAAGGTGACAGTGGGTAGGTACTCTTGTAGTTGTCACACTCTTGTGGTTTGGGTTGGGCTTTGTCCAACCTACAATCTGTGCAATAACATTTTGGCGCCATTGTCGGGGGGGATTTTGAATCCTCTTTCGAGCCCTAATGACACTTTGGCAAGCTATCCCAAAGCCTTTCCCTAGTTTTTCTTGGTGACTCCACCCGAGGGAAGTTCCCTCTCACCTTTCCTTGATGAACTCTCTAAGTCTATCACGCGACTCCACAACTTAAGAACCCACCTTCCCCTAGAACCCTTTCCATCTTTTGATTAGCCTTGAGCTCATCTGGTGACTCCATTGAGGTGTCGATTCAGAGAATGAAATCATGGCACCATGGGATGAACCCTTGCCCAAAGCCTACCATATCTCGAAGGCACTTTTGCAGATGGAAGAGGAAACAACTGCTGATGAAGCTACTGAGCATCTGATGAATTTTGTAGAAGGGTTATCTCAAGAATCCATCGAAGAATAAGCCCTTGCGGATGAAGAAATGCTTGAAGAGTAGATTTATGAAGAAAATTACCATGAAGACCCTATGATGTTCCTTATGCCGAAAACTTAGATGAAACTTTGGTGTCTATTCTCCATCTTGAGGAGGATGAAGTTGTCAAGCCTTATGAAGAAGTAATCGGTCCCAATGATATAATTGACCAAGATATTGATGATTTCATACGTGTTGGAAGGTGTAGGTGGGACATGGCTTGTATCATTTTTAATAAGGATCCCATCTATGACATTGAGGGTAGCTCTCGAACAAATGAAGAGCTATAACCTTCGGTGAACTAGTCTTCCTATTTGGATGCTCCAGGTATTTGGCGACCTGATGATGATATGAGCATGGATTGGACTCATCCATCTGAGGATGACTTGTTGCAGCGTACTTATGTTGATACCCAACCACACCTTGAGGATCATCCTTTTGACGATTCAGAGTTATCATCTGATGAAGATTCTCAACAATCTGCTCAAGGTGGTTCTAGAAAATGGCTTCCCACCTTTTCAAGGGATGTGTATGTGAAGTTTTTCTCTTTAGGGAAAGCTAAAGAATGGTATGACAATGTAATGTTCCCAAGCCAATTTTTTCGCTGGGAACACTAACTGCTCACTGTTAACTGTTGTGTGTATGTTTGTTTGCAAGTTTGATCTTGGAGTTGCGTTTAGGGTTTGTAGATTTAGTTATCAAGCATGTGAACATAGATCTGAAGATGCAACATATGGAAATACAAGAGTTTACAAGAAACACTAGATATGGAACCAAACAACATAGATCTAACCTTTATTTAGATAATATGAGAGAACCTGATACAATAAGACTGCAGATTTGGAATAACATCAGATAGATCCTCTTGTTGGGATATGAGCTACTACAAAATGCTCAAGATAAGAAGATATAAGCCTCCAAAGGCTGAATACAAGCTGAAGACCAATACAAGAGTTTACAAGAAACACCAGATATGGAACCAAACAACATAGATTTGACCTTTATTTAGATAATATGAGAGAACCTGATACAATAAGACTGCAGATTTGGAATAACATCAAATAGATCCTCTTGCTGGGATATGAGCTACTACAAAATGCTCAATATAAGAAGATATAAGCCTCCAAAGGTTGAATACAAGCTGAAGACCAATACAAGATAAACCGGGGTCAAGTCCAAACCCCCCCTGGCTGAAGATACGCCCTCCTAGATAGCTGTGAAGGTCTAATATTTCGGCCCTGCTGCTGGAAGCCCTCAAATTGCACAAAACTTTGTGGAATGGTAGATTGAGGCAAGGAGAACCCCCTCCTGAAGTCTCAAGCTGAAATACTGAGATCTACTCCTCCAAATGTTGAAACCTCAAACTAAACTGCGCCCTCTTGAAGTCTGCCAAGACCCAATAATTCAGCCCTGATGAAAGACACCTCCAAACACTCTGAAACTCTCCGGAATGATAGATTGGGGCAAGGTGAACCCCTTGGTGAAGTATTAGGTTGAGATATGAAGTTTTATCCCTCCAAACTGAGTAGATCTACTTTCCAATAGCGCCCTCCTTCTCTCCAAATCTTGCCAATGCTCTAGGAAATCAAATGGCAGGTATCACTCTCTCAAAAGTTACTAGAAATGATGATCAAGATCTTGCAGAGAAAACCAAAGTGCCAAAATAGCCAAAAGCCTCCTCAAACTCTTGGATCGAACTTCCTTCAATCAATAGTGTGCCCCCTATGCTGGAAACCCTCCAAGTTACGCTCTGCTGCTGCCCTGGATGGAAGATGGTACCTGTAGCTGCTGTAGAATGGTGTGGGTGGAGTATTGCATCCCTGAGACCAAGCTTGGAACAAGAGAGGTGGGATCTTTCACCACCGAATTGTCCTCTAGGGTTTGTATTCTCAAAACCCTCAAAACTATTGTGCTTTAGAGCCCAAAAGAAAAATGCAATAATAATCCAAGGTAAGTGAGAGGTGCGCCCTTGCCTTTCCTTTATACCTCCAATCTGTTTCTCAGTTGAGTTAGTTAAACCCTAGGGTTAACTCCTAACTCACTCTCACATGTTTTATTCTTTCATTGAGTTACTTTTCCTTTCCAAGTCAACTTAATATTATAACGTTGAGTTTAGTTGACTTCTCCCCATAGTGCATGAGACTATAGTCTAGTGGGGATAACTAGACTACCGAGTCTCTCCAACCCTCATTAAGAGGTGGGGGACATTACAGTCTCCCCTGCTAGAAATTGCTTGCCCACAAGCAATTCTGAACCTGTCTCCTGTAATACCTGTTCACTCTCCCAAGTGGCATCCTTAATAGGTAAGTCCTTCCATTTGACTAAGTATTCCTTGATGCTCCTCCTCCTTAGATTCTTCTCCCGAACCTCCAGTATCTCCTCTGGTGTGAGTATCAATTGCCCTTCTTCATCTAAGGGTGGCAGTACCTCAATTGGAGTGATGTGTTGGCTGATGGCTCTCTTCAAGCATGACACATGGAAAACGTTGTGTATTTTGCTGCCTTGTGGAAGATCAAGCTCATAAGCCACGACCCCTACCTTCCTGTTGATCCTGTAGGGTCCAAAGAATTGGGGTTGGAGCTTTTCTGCTCCACTTCTTTTGATGGATGCATGTTTGTACGGTTGGAGCCTTAAGTAAACCAAATCACCAACCTCAAATGTACCTTCTACTATGTGCCTGTTTGCCTGGACCTTTTGCTGATTTTGTGCCCTCTGCAAATGATCCTTTAGTTCTCTGAGTATGTCCTGACTCTGCTGAATCCAAAATCCTGAACCATAGGAGCCCTGCTATCACCAAAGACAATCTCTACAAAGGAGAGTGGGTCATAACTGTACAAGACTCTGAATGGAGTCATACCAATAGACATATGATGAGTTGTGTTGTAGCGGTATTCTCCCAAATGTAGCCACCTGACCCATGCTTTTTGCTGCCCTGATACATAATTTCGGAGGTAGCCTTCCACCCACTTATTGACTATTTCTGTTTGACCATCAGTTTGAGGATGGTAACTGGTGCTAGGGGTCAAGGCCGTACCAACCAACCTGAATAATTCCTGCCAAAAAGTGCTCATGAATCGACTGTCCCTGTCACTCACAATGGTCTTGGGTAAACCATGTAGTCTAAAAACCTCCCTGAAGAACAAATCTGCAACCTGTGTTGCACTGAAGTCTGTGGCAATGGAGAAGAAGTGTGCAAACTTAGTTAATCTGTCCACCATTACAAAAATAGAATCTTTACCCTGTGCTTTGGGCAATCCTGTGATGAAGTCCATAGAGATGCTTTCCCATTTGTGCTCCAGGATGGGCAGAGGTTGCAATAATCCTGCTGGATGTGTGTGCTCATCCTTGTTTACTTGACAAGTAGTGCACTCCTTGATGTGACGCATCACATCTTCCTTCAACCCTTTCCAAGAAAGCCTTTCCCTTACCTGTCGATATGTTTTGACGAATCCTTGATGTCCTGCCACAGGTGAATCATGGCATGCTTGTAGCACCTTGGCCTTAAAGGCTGACTCGGGGACCAAGAAAATTCGTCCCTTGTAGTAGATGATGTCATCCATGGTTCTGAAGTTGTCATCCTATATCTGTCCATCCATTAATTGACATGCAAATTGGTTCTTTGAGTATTCCACTAAGAGGTGGGCCTTCTAGTCAACTAAGATATCGGTCATAGCATAAACTGATGGCCTCCTGGATAATGCATCTGCCACCACATTATTCTTTCCCTTGACGAACTCAATGTCAAAATCATAAGCCTATATCTTGCTAACCCACTTCTGTCGCCTCTCATTTAAATCTTTTTGTTCCAAAAAGTACTTAAGACTGTTGTGATCTGTCCTCACCACAAAATTCGCTCCTACCAAGTATTGCCTGAACTTAGCCAATGCGTGCATGATGGCCAACATCTCTTTGTCATAGATGATATAAAGAAGCTCAGGGCCCCTTAGTTTTCGGCTCTCACAGACAAGAGGGTGCCTTTTCTGCATAAGTACTGCTCCAATGCTCTCCCCGGAGGCATCACACTCCACTGTGAAGGGTTGGCCGAAATCTGGTAGAGCTAAGACTGGGCACGTACTCATTACCTTTTTCATTTTGTCAAAAGTTAACTGTGCCTCTGAACTCCATTTGAATGCTCCTTTCTTGGTCAAATCGGTTAAGGGTGCACAAAGCTGTGAGAAACCCTTAACGAACCTCCTGTAGTAGCAACAAATGCCAAGAAACCCCTTCAATTCTGTGAGGGTCTTAGGTGTTGGCCAGTCAAGTATAGCTTGGATCTTCTCTTGGTGTACCTGTACCCCCTTTACCCCAATGATGTGTCCCAAATAGAGGACCTTTGTCATTCCAAATTCACATTTGGATTGCTTTGCATACAAGGATTGCGGCGGCATTGCCCCTCTAGAATGGCCAGAA
>SNQJ01S0043658.1:74448-86752 GCA_010110895.2 Picea sitchensis
TCCAATGAGCTATTACACTGAGAGGTTCCTCCAAGTAATGTGCCCAAAATGACCTCTTCAGTGAATTTCATTGACTTATAGCTCAAAATAGTCAAAATCATGGAAATCGTCGGAATGCAACGAAACCAAAGCCAACCTGTGCAGAATGGCTCATAATGATGGAATATGATGATCAATACAAGCTGGACCCCACAATGCCTCTCAAATACCCCTGTACTCGCTATAAAATTCATTTGGCTACTCTGGTCATCATAAATCTCTGCACTGGGATGATGTCCCAAAGTGGGGACATTACAGCCAAGTGTCTCACACCAAGCAAAAGAGGAGATCCCTAGGCTAGGGCGCACCATCTAGGGTTTGCATAAGAGATCTAAGGTGTAGAATAAGTGGAAAACATTGGGATCAAGAAAAAGAGTGTGGGAGGCCTTGGGATTGATGCCAAGGAAGAGGAAAGGTTTCAAATAATTTTTAAAAAATTATTTGTGGAGTTTCTAGAAGAGGGAGGGCGTAACCCCTCTTGGAGGGCACACCTCTTGGGATGAAGTAAAGGATAGAGGGTGAGAGATGAGTGTGGTGAGGTTGGGATCACACAAAGCACAAGTGAGAGGCCATGGCATCCGTGCTAGGGAAGAGGAAGAGCCTCCAACAATAAAAACGATTTTTCATTGGAGATCAACAAAGGAGGGGTGTAACTTCCTTGGAAGACGCACCACAAGGGGGAAAATAAGAAATGGAAAGGAATTAATGAGGTGGAGGGAGTGGGGTCACCTCAAGGGGTGATGTGGAGGCTAGATGGAGTGTAAGCACAAGAGAGGGGGCCACACTCAAGTCACAAGATTAATTAAAAAGGAAAAACGTCAATCCCCCTAGGGGGGCGTGATTTTTGAGTGTGGAAAGAGTGTGAGGGGTTAGAATAAGTTGGAAAAGGTTAGGAGGGTAATGTTATGCTTAGGGTGTCTCTCTCTAACCATTACTTCACCTTTTTCATCCTTTAAACTCATTATTACAAAATTACATTTTTGCCATGTTTGGATTTTAGCAATTAAAATTGTTGTTTTAGATTGACTGACACTCCGGATGGACAAACCCATGGCTAAAGTTGTCCAACTGAGTTGAAACTTGGTCTATGGGTGCAGGGGGTGCTATTCCATTTCTTTTGAGCACAAATACCCCTATCAAAAATCCCAAGAACTAGTTTTTACAATTATTGCTCAAAAATAATTAATTAATTAAATAATTAATCCTTCAAACTTAGGAAAATTAATTAAAAATCATTTAATTAAAAAAAACTGACTTAGACTCGATTGAATTCCGCGAGACTCTCTAAGATGTCTTGCATGGTCATTTACAATGATTCCCTATAATAGTTACCAAAAGATAAGCCCACTCGAACGCCGTTCACCACTTTGGAGGAATTATTGCAAGTGTGAGGGAAAAACTCAAGGGAAATCAATAAGGCTGAAAATCCCAATTGATAACCTGAGGATAAAAAACCCTTGATGAAAGGAACTCTCCCAGTGAACCGATCCCAAGGTAACTGACCTAGACATGACTCATGCAGACCTATTACATTATTAACCCATAGGGGTGCGGAAATTTGAATTACAAAAAGAAGTGCTGGGGCAAAACAATGCCCTGTAGAACCAAAGTCTTCGACAAAATTTGCATTTGATGATGCATCGCTTCATGGCACATGGAGTTGACCACTTATATTGGAGAGGCGGTCAACATGGTGACGTTAGCCCTTTCTAGGGCAACATGGGCCTCCTGGAGCAAAACGTTAGCCCTCCTTGGGCCTCTAGAAGCCGCCACACGTGCCAAACATGCCACAACTGCCTCCCAAAACTCCTTCATCGTTGGATGACGTCATAAGAAGCCCTGGGTGACGTCATGGGCCTTCCAAGGCCAACGTCCCAGTGGAAAGGGCACAACCTCCCTGGGTATAAGGCTCTGCCAGGCTGCCTCTATGGAACGTCCTCCTTTTCTCCGGTGCAAACCCTCTGATTTGTCTCTGCCCCCTGCTGGGGTATCAACATTCATCTGATGGGCTTCCAACCCCATGGAGGTCTGAACTAATCATCTCCCCATGTGTACCTGTCCAATATGGTACCTGTCCGTCGGGTATGATCCTGCACATCAACAGATACGCACTCCATGGGCTCATAAGTCACAGGGATCATAGCAATGTCAATCACATCCAATCATCAATTTTATTAAACATGTGCATAAAACCCCTTTTACCCAGTCAAGTGCTCAAAGACATTACACAAATCCGCAAGCCAAGTTTGGAAGAAGTGATAGGGCGTCCTATTGGGCTAGTGTTCACTGGATGTTCCGGGAGAAATCAAATCCAAGTCATGTTAGTGGATGAGGTGGATAAGGGATGTCCTGACAAGGGGTGCAGTGATAGCAGGGAAATGCATGGCTTACCTGTGGGTGCCTCTGTAGAGGGTGAGTTGCACCTGTCCTGGATGCAAATGTTTCCAAGCCCATTCATGCCTTTTATTTTTTATTCTTTATTGCTTTTTCTTTCAAGAAGATAATCAGGGGACACTGCCTTGGCGTGGTGACCAGTGGTGGCAATGTTACCCACAATCACTTTCACGGAAATGAGAAGGCTGGCTTGTGATGAGACCCCCTTTCTCTTGGCTATGCCACAAAGAGACACTACCTTGGTGTGGTAACCAACTGCTAGTAGTGTCATACCGCTAGATGCCCATGGACCTAATAGGCTGGTTTGTGATGAGACACCCTATCCTCTGACTAGGTCTTGTTTTATTATTTTTATGGGTCCCTCTGTTTCTTGCTGAGAAGCCTTTTATTGCTTTCTCGGGGATCCCTGGGCGAAGCATCTCGAGGTTTTATTTTTAGGCTTTTATCTTTTGCTTGCTGCTTTTACCCTCTTGGCCTTTAGCCCCTTCTTCCCACAAGGTAAGGTGCAACCCTTAAATGATTGGCCAACCCAATGCCCAGACCAGTGTAAAGGGATGGATGAGCGGGAAGTAAGATGGAAAGTGGTAAGTATGACGGGAGCGGGTGATGACTTTTCAGAAATCCCCCCAGTGGCAACTCAAAACCTATGGGCACAGGCTTACTAGGGCATCCTGTCATTCCCCCTAGACATGGTCAAGTGGATAAGTATAAGATCCAAGCACCTGTTAGAAACAAAAATAACCAAATGCACATATTCAAAGGTTTTGAGGATCAAAGTGACACATACCATGATACCCAGACTCATTACCTCATGGAGCAAGATCCACTTCTGCTACAGGACCAGGCCGAGGTGATGGATGTTGTTGTTGCTGACAAGGTGGAGGCGCTGAAAAAAAGCAAAGACGTGCCCTCCAGGGTCATGCTCAAGTTGATCTGGCTCTCGGTACCCATGTCTAGGACCTGTGGGCCTCGAGACATAATCTCCTTAGTTATCCCTAAAATGGGGGATAACAATTAGCATGTCCACTCATGGCATCCCAACAACCCCTCTCGGATGCCTTTTTCACATTTGATCAGCAAAGCTCATCACATCCAATCAGCATAGTCTTTGGGAGATGGTGGTCTAATGTCATCATGAGGTACATTAGTCCTTTTGTCATATGAAGTTTGTGCTTAATATACTAGGCATGTCAATGATGATCATTTGTTGAAGTTGGATAATGGATCACGAGCTCAAAAAGTTATGTTTGTTTCCGTGTTTCAACTTGGTGGCCATCATTTGCACTCTAGTGCCGTGTTGTCACCACCCAAGGAAAAGGGGTATTATTGGGGGCCCCGCACAATGGTAAGTTCCATTTCCCCACCATACTTAACAGTTACCATCTTGGAGCCCGTCATAGTGTACTAAACTTAGGTAATGGGTCATGGTTCATTCTCTCATGAGAAGAGGGGCTAAAGGCCCAGAGGTTGATTGAAGTTTCTAGTAAAAATGATAAAGAAAGAATATTATGAAAGAAAGAAATGAGATAACGAGGAATTTTAAAATCCAGTCCATACTTGAGCTCTGCCCTTTCTGCATTTGCCCCAATCCCAAAGCAATGAATGCTAATGCTTGAAACCTTATAAAGGGGATTTGCGAATTAATAAGAGGACAATATAAAAGGCAGATTAAGGGGTTGGAAAAATGTAATGCCTAGAAATAGGCAACTCAAGAGCAAGTGCACCCTCTACAGAGATGCTCATAGAGATGGACCAAATGATTACATAAGCCATGAAGTAAGCCTAGCATATTTCACTATCACACTTACTCTTGAAGGGTTCTTTTCTTTCTTGCTTCCCCTGGGATGTATCCCTCTACTTGGGTCTTTCCTTTCCTGCTCTGGTTGGCACATCTAATAGGGTTTGATAATGGTCTTCCCATATTTAAACTTGCTAACTTACATAAAGTCTTGGGCTAATGTGAAGGTTGAAAGGGATACTTAATGTGAATTGTTTATGTGGCTTCTATGTTAAGTAACAACTTACTTTATATGATTTAAGGGCTCTTATGGTCTTTCTTGATTCCATACTTTGATTTCATTTGGATGCACCTGACATGGTTCTTTGAATCTTTGAAGGACGTCCCCTGCTTTCACCTAGGACGTTATGCATCTTTTTACAGGATATGGCACGTGTGACATAGAGCATTGAGTCATTGGATAGCTTGACATACTCAGACACATGCTCTCACATCTTTTGGACCTTGGGTGACATATAAATGGGCTTGCATTCGCTAGATATGGTCATGATGGCACACGTATGGTGTAAGTTACACCCCAGGTTTTGAACCCCCATTTTAAATAATGTATTGTTACAATGTGGAGATGCCAGAGTATCCAAACAATTATTAAAAGGCCAGTGTGCCCAAGACATGTAATGTTTTTTATCATTATTAATAACAAACACATTGTTGGCTGCTAGACGGACAAGGACTAGAGTTATAGGGGGCTATGATTCCACGAGAGAGGGGGCTTGAGGGGCTAAGTGTTTATTCCTATTCTAATTATCCTTTTTGTCTAAGGAAGGGGATCGGTTACGTGAGCTTCTTGCGGAAGGCCAGGAGGTTCTTGATTCCCAACGCAGTGACTTAAACCCGCCTCTGGTCTGATGGGGGGGTTCGACTGATGGCTTGTTCGCTGATTTCCTATAGGTTCATTCATTTTCCCTCACGCCTTTCCATGCATTCACTTACCCATCCATTGATCCATCCTCACCTGCGTCTTGGCTTGGTAAAGGGAAAGGAACTGCTGAGAATTAGCCACGGGATAGTTGGCTGTAATGGTCGCTGGTGCAATCCAGCCATGACTTGGGGCCTGCATGTTTGAGATGCGTTGGCCTGTGCCCTGTTTTGTTCACAACTACGAGTCCTGAGAGTTCCAGCATTGAGATTCTGGTCCAGCTGTGCTGGAGGCCCCAAAATAAAGGAGAAGGACTGCCTAAGGGACTGCGTGGCAAAGAAGGGTGGAGGTCCATTCTCTTGGGCGGTACAGGCTGGGTAGAAGAGAGCTGGGTACTTGGATTGTTGTGGGTGCTGGGAAACCTGTGAGAGCTTGAGAGATGACTGGTTTGGGAACCCAAGTACACTCTGGAACCGTCCTTGTGGATTCATAGCCCTGGCTCGGGGGTGACACTGCTGTTGAGATTTGGAGTAGTGGTGTTCACGGTTGGGTGGAACATCCTTGGTCTGCAGCCAGTTGGTGTCGCCTTTTTATGAAGATAAGTGCTCTTTGTTGTGATATTATTATCTGTGTATGAATGTATTCCGCTGTGTATTTTAATTATCGTTTAACTAAATTTTAGATTATGCATGCTTGTTGGATATTGCTGTGCATGTCGTTAAAGTCTTTTCTTTTATGCATCCTTAAATCTTAAAAAGGTATCGGTAAGAGAAAGAAGTCCAAGGGCGGGCTTGAAGGTAGCATGCCCCGACATGTGGGTGGCTGGGTATGTTACAGTTTGGTATCAGAGCTTCTGGTTGAAACACCGGGCCGGTATGGGCGAGGTCTGTTGGTCAGAGTCTCGGGGTCGAGATCGAACTCTGACCGTGAAGTTGAAAATCTCAGGACGAATGGCGTTGCATAATCTAGGCAGGATGTAATATCCCTCGGTAGAACCCCAGTTGTAAATATGAATTGTAAACATGTTTTGTAGGCTGGTGAGCCGAGTGTTGATAAGCTGGTGGGCTTATGTGTTATTTAGGTCGGAGAGCCTAGGTGTTAAAGGCCAGGAGCCTGATTTTTTATATGTAATTATGCAGATCATTAATAAAATATAAACATCGCTACGTGTAGACCGACCACGAAGAAAGAGTGATGGGGGACTAAGCTTCCACAAGGTTGGGTAAGGGAGGAGGCTAAGTGTGTGGGCCTAGGGGCTAAGCTAGGGGGCTTACCTCTAAAGGGGATAATAATTTATTATTATTTCCTAAAGGCTAAGGTGGACAATTGATGAGTGCTGTCCTAAGTTCCTGGGAAAGGGGAACGAATGCAAATGTAGTGCATGCAGCTCTAGGAAGACAAGTGTCGACCTGGGCGCATGCATTAAAAGCTGATGAGTTGAGCCGTGTTGGGGGTTGGTTCGGGGAGTCTGGTGATTCTCCATCCACTGTCTAACCGTGAACGGGGACATCCACCAGGGATCCTGGAACGAGTAACCCGTGAGTCATTCTTCCAACCTTTGTGTGAGTTTGCTGGTCATTCGGCCATCCAGAGTCTGAACCTGTTTTGCCTTTGCACTCGACCCCTGTGTTTTGTCCTCTGGTCATGCATCCTGAAACCAATGAGAACTCGTGGACTGAGCCGCGTCTTTTGTGAAGCCCGGGTATTCCGTATTTGTTTGAACCGTGTGGTGTCGCAACTGTGGGCTGTTGTGGCCACACAGTTCCTGGACTAAGTGTGGCTTGCTGTCTTCTGTCATTCCTGTGTGAATGAGTGTTGAACCGTTACTGTTGTCCTCACTTGGCTGGAGCTGAGTCGAGGAATGTGCTGAAGAAACGGGTTGTCAGGCCCGTGGTAGAAGAGGCAGGTTGTCAGGCCTGTGAGCCACTCTCTCCAGGTGTGAGAGTCTGTTGGGAAGTGGTTTTCTCCCAGAGAGAGTCCAACACCAGCTACGGAGCTCTGACAATTCTTGATCCGACCTGTTGCCGAGATCCAGAGAGGGAGGTGAAGCACCGATGGACTGTGCTTGTGAGGGTGTATACTCTCGAGTGGAACAAGCATGTGGGGAATGAGAGTTCGTGAGTAGTGGGCGTAAGAAGGCTCTTGGAGAGAATCCTTTTGGTTGCACTGTGCAGTGTTCCGGTAATCTCAGTCTAGTCTAGGATTCCCTTGCCCTAGGTGGAGCTTAGTCCCAGCTCCGGGGTGACCCACTGCTGAGCATGATGAGCAGTGTGGTCTATGGCTGGGAGGTTCGTGGAAGGTGTGCACGTAGTTGGTGGTCTTCAATAAAAGATAAGTACCACTTTTATGTATGTTGTAAATGATGAGTATTATCTATATATGTTGTATATGCTGGATGTGTAGGCTTACTGTTATTTCCGCATTATTATGTTATATATATGTAGAATAGTAATTCTATGTTTATATGGATGTGTATGTTTTTCCGCAAGTATCTCTGTGTGGCATAACCCAGTAGTTTAAGGCTGGATCTGTCATAGATCAGAATAGAGCAGTAGAGCTGCAGGAGTAGTGGCATTGCTCGGCCTGTTGGTGGCCGGGGATGTTACAATATGGTATCAAAGCTTTAAAGGCTAAGTTAAGGTTGTGTAGGTGGCATTGTCTGTCCTGTTGGTGGTCGGGGATGTTACAAAATGATATCAGAGCATGGTTACAACACTGAGCCTGGATGGGCCATTATAGTGGAAGTTGAAGCAAGAGTTTCAGAAGGAGTTGTTGTCGAAATGGATAAAACTCACGTTCTGACCCAAGGTTTCAACGCTGAGCCTGGATGGGCTGGGTAAGTGGTCATTGGACCCAAGGTTTCAAGTGGAAATTGTGTTAAGAGGAACCAATTTTGGACCTCAAAAACATTCCTGAGTGTCAAGAGGTTATCTTGGCCGTGTTAAGAAGCTCAGGAGGAGTAGCGGTATCGTAAAACCACAACGGAAGTGGTGTTGGACCGCAGAGTAATGTGTGAACTGGTGTGGTAACGAATAAGTTTCAATTGTTCCTCTCATGTGAGTTGCGAGTGCAAGGAGTGCACAGGATGAACTCTGTGTTGAGTTCAAAGAGAGATAGAGTCACTGAGAACTCTGTAGGGCTCTGCCAGGCGGGCATTGAGCGAGTGCAAGTGTGCACAGAGAGAACTCTTTGTTGAGTTCATGGAGAAGAGTATCAGAGGAAGATACTCACAGAGCTGTTGAACACTCTGTAGAAAACGCTCAGCAAGGTGTGGTTTGAGCAGAAGGTTGCCAGGAGGGCACGAAGTTTTCCTTTGAAAGGAAACAAAAGGGTCGAGACCCTTAGGAGACCGAGTAACTTGAAAAGATTAGAAGAGATAACGCAAGGTGTGCGTGGGAGACAGACTCATTCTAAGTCCTAAAGCTCAGAAGAGATAATGCTTACGTGAGTGAAGACGAGACACGATAGACGGACTCGAAGGAGGAGCAAAGGTCGAAGCCTTTGAATACTTAGAAAATTTTCAAAGTCAGAAGAGATCTGAACTGTTGGAGGTAGATCTTGGTTGTCTGTTTAGAAGCATCGTCAAGATCGTGAGATCAACGATCACCCCGCATTGCGGGGATAGAAGGTGCTCGAGCTTTACGAAGTCGAGGGCGGGCCGCAATCCAAACCACGGTTTTGGAGAAAGGACGCGTGTAGGCTCAAGGTGAATTGCGGGATGAAAATGAGTTTGGTTTCAAACCACCTTAGAGCGTGCCTGCAATCGTGTGTTTGCGTGAGGTCACCGCCCAAGGTCACCTCTAAGGAGGAGCCTGGACCGTTAGATCAACATCCAGCAGAACAAAGGAACCGCAGAGGAGAGGAACAAATCCCATCCGTTGGGTCTGAGCGCGAATGATCAACAACCGTTGGATCCAGAGGTAAGCACACAAGACTTAACCCTTGTGTGCGCTGGAGAGTGGACTTGTCAAAGTCCCGAAGTCCCGAAGTGATTTGGGACCGTCCATCGTCAAGGCTGACAGGTGGCGAAAGATCCATAACTCCGGAGCGAAACACTTCGGAAATTTGTGGTTGGGGAAGATACGAAATCGCCGAAGCAGCTGGGAGCCGTTGATCTGGTTTGGACAGGTGTCACCAGATCACGAACTTCGAAGAATCGTACTCCGGGGTTTTTGTGAAGTTGTGTTTCAGAATGTTCTGAAGCGTCGAAGCCTGAAATGTCTAAGGGCCGTTGATCTGAAGGAAGGAATGTGGATCGTTGATCTGCAAGGAGACACGTGGAAGACAAAGACTCATTCCGTTGGACAACTGTTGATCTGAAAGTGGACACGTGGCGCCAGATCTGGAACTCTGGGTATGGAGCACTCCGGAGGAAAGCAGAGGGTGAAAGCGCCGAAGTCCCGAAGGAGATCTCGATCGTTGATCGAGAAGGGAGCCGAAGGACTGTTGATCTGGTTGAAAAGACTAAAGTCCCGAAGCGGGAGCAGAGCCGTCGATTTAGAAGGACGCGTGGCAGACGATCTGCCATTTCGGAGAAATCTCTCTGAAAGAAACGAGAGGTTGAGAACTGAAACTCCCGAAGGCTGGATTCGCGGAGGAAATCGTAGCCGCACATCTGTAGTGACAGGTGTCGGCAGATCTTCCACTTCGGAAGATAGCTATTGAGGAGGGAGCGAGAGTTGAGAGTTGAAACTCCCGAAGATCGGAAAGCCAAAATCAATCGTAGTTGTTGGTTTGGAAGGGATCTACGTGTCGACAGATCATGGAGGTCTGGGAAGATGCGTGAAAGACAGGAAAGGAGGATAGATAGCAGGCGTTGATCACGGATCATCGCCGAAAGCGAGAGCTCGACAGACGAGTTAGATTGTGGGGCCAAAACTTGCTCGGATGTTAAAAATCTGAGAGTGGGCCGCAATTTATACCAAAGTATCACCGAAGGCATACGTGGCAGTTGGAGGTGAATTGCGGGGCGAAAAGCGGGTTGGCCTAAAACCACTCTTGCCCATGCCCGCAATCACAGCTTTCCATGAGGTCATAGCCCACGGTCTTAAGAAGGAAAGGGATAATGACAAAGGGGCTAATGCCTGAAACTTGGAGTTTTGGAAGCGCGCAGGAATAGCCCACGGGTCTTGTCAGGACCTGCGTCTAAAGGAAAAAGGGGGCCTGTGTATAATTGTTTTGGGTTAAATAAGGAGCCCGAAGGGTCGATTCGACTCAAAAGGAAGAAAGATCCTAGACCCGGAGGTTGTGCAACCCCGAGGAGATCAGGGGGGGTCTGCATCAATATGGATGCGTAATTTTGCATATGTACATGCTTGGATATGCATATAACATGCTGGTGAACTTAGAATAGTCTGTTATTATGAAATAATGTTTGAGTATGACTAAAGGATGGATTATGTATTCAAGAAAAATGATACAACAAGGTTAAATATGTGGATGTTGTTGTTGCTTATAATTTCCATCGAGGTGAAGACTCATGAGGATGGCAGGAATGGTGATCAAAATGATGAAGGGGGATGTCTGTGAGCTTCTACAAATATCAGTTGGTCAGACAACAAGTAGGCTGGTAACAACCAGGCAGGTATGCATTTAGTTTCTGTTGATGCATACATGTTGAAGGGGATCGAGGTAAGGATTCTCTCACTTAATTTTCAGTATTTAAATTGATATGTAATGGCCGAAGGCCTAGAGTATGTAAGTGTTGTTGATGCTAGAATGCACTTAGATAAAATGTCAGTTGCATTTTATGCTATGATTGGTTATGGGATCATAACCAGGTTAATTCAGGAGACATACTCCTTATATAACAATGAATACCCATAGAGCCATGAGTGACAACCCAAGAAGTTGGAGGTATCACTTGAATCTATGATGGTAAGGTAAAAGAAGGACTTTCAGTTAATTCCATGCAGATAGCAAAAGAGAAGCGGAGAGTACAAGAAAACCTCAAGTACTAAAGTATTCCGTCGGGAAGGGGCTGAAGAAGTTCAATCCTGAAGAGTAACTGGATGTTGAAGAATCCAGAGTCTACAAACAACTTGGTGTGGAATTTGATTCATCCAAGTACGAGATTGGGTTAGTTGAACCTGTTATCGCACAGTTTGTAGGAAAGGTTTAGTAGCTTGGAAGTAAGACTCAAACTGGCGTAACAAGAGCTTCCCCACCCACTGTCACCTCGATGGGGAGCTCTTTCTATTCAGGGTGGCTAATCCCAAGGGAGACGTCCCTAGTAATCTGGGGTTCTGAAGGAAAAGGATCAAGGGTTTAGGGCTCAAAGGTTATGGTAAGCTTTCCCTTCACAGATTACTGCCAAATGGATAGTCGAAAGAATGAAGGTATTCCACTGATAAATGCACCTGTTTGCGAGACAAGGCAAATAAAACTAAAACGTGCATGCAGTGGTTAGTACTTCAAAATGTTAATGACTATCGTTAACACATATATGAGCAATAAATGAATGTAATTATTGACGAAGTCAATGATTTCTATTGAAGACAAAAGACTTATAATACTTCTTCAATAAATACAAAAGACACTTGCATTCAATGTATAAAGTCAAATCTATGTATTATCACAATGCCATAAATATGCTCATGTGTAAATATTGTTGCTGCGTCACTATGTAGATTAAGAGTGACGTCAGCCTTAGTTCTAGGTTAGTTTTAAGAGGTAAAGATGTGGACGTTTTGCAAATTAAGTCAATGATAGCAATCTATACCTCAAAGCCAAATCAAGGGGTGACAATACCACAACGTTTTTTAAGTCAAACAAGAGTTCAAACAGGTATGACATCACCTTAGGGTTAGGGTTAGCTAGACAAAAAGGTGAACGTTTTGCTAATTGGCCCAATGAAATTGCTCAACACCTTTATGGCTATCAATGGATGACCTAGCCGCAAGTTTTAAACCAAACAAAAGTTCAAATAGGGCAAAACGTCATCAACAATTAGGGTTAGTAAGAACGCTAAGGTTAGTTAGGGTTTCAAATTTAAAGAGTTTGAAAGAGTTGTTTTAACACAAAAAGCTCAACGTTGTATTCTTAGACTAGTGCCTTAGGGTAAATGGAGTTAAGGGGTAAGGCTAATGGCTTGGAAAGATCTAAACCTAAGGACGGGAAGGTTAGGTTTAATGGTGCTGCAATGGCAGGGCCACCAAATCAAAACCCTAAGGGGAGGAGGCTCATTCCGGTGTAGCTAAAGCTAGGCCTCATGC
>SNQJ01S0043658.1:87949-118367 GCA_010110895.2 Picea sitchensis
TTGCTTAAAAATTATATATACCTGATGCTAATCATGTAATCGATTGGAATGTGATTCAGGTGGAGCAAGAAGGTGTCTTGCAAGTGCATCCGGTGTGTATATTGGATCGTAAAAGCAAGCAGCTCCGGAATCGAGCCATAGGGCTTGTAAAGATCCAGTGGACCTGGTGAGGTCCCAAGGACGCGACATGGGAGCATGAGGATGCTATGCAGGCAAAATACTCGCATCTTTTTGAAGATTTTGGAAATCGTGCTGATGCTGTGTAAAGAGTTGCACTGAGGACAGTGCAAAAATAAGGGGAGGGGATTGTAATATCCCCCAGTAGAACCCCAGTTGTAAATATGAATTGTAAACATGTTTTGTAGGCTGGTGAGCCGAGTGTTGATAAGTTGGTGGGCTTATGTGTTATTTAGGTTGGAGAGCCTAGGTGTTAAAGGCCAGGAGCCTGATTTTGTATATGTAATTATGCAGATCATTAATAAAATATAAACATCGCTGCGTGCAGAGCGACCACGAAGAAAGAGTGATGGCGGACTAAGCTTCCACAAGGTTGGGTGAGGGAGGAGGCTAAGTGTGTGGGCCTAGGGGCTAAGCTAGGGGGCTTACCTCTAAAGGGGATAATAATTTATTATTATTTCCTAAAGGCTAAGGTGGACAACTGATGAGTGCTGTCCTAAGTTCCTGGGAAAGGGGAACGAATGCAAATGTAGTGCATGCAGCTCCAGGAAGACAAGTGTTGACCTGGGCGCATGTATTAAAAGCTGATGAGTTTAGCCGTGTTGGGGGTTGGTTCGGGGGAGTCTGGCGACTCTCCATCCACTGTCTAACCGTGAACGGGGACATCCACCAGGGACCCTGGAACGAGTAACCCGTGAGTCATTCTTCCAACCTCCGCGTGAGTTTGCTTGTCATTCGGCCATTCGGAGTCTGAACCAACTTTGCCTCTGCACTCGACCCCTGTGTTTTGTCCTCTGGTCATGCATCCTGAAACCAATGAGAACCCGTGGACTAAGCCGCGTCTTCTGTGAAGCCCGGGTATTCCGTATTTCTCTGAGCCATGTGGTGTTGTAACTGTGGGCTGTTGTGGCCACCCAGTTCCTGGACTGAGTGTGGCTTGCTGCCTTTTGTCATTCCTGTGTGAATGAGTGTTGAACCATTACTGTTGTTCTCACCTGGCTGGAGTTGAGTCGAGGAGTGTGCTGAAGAAGCGGGTTGTCAAGCCCGTGGTAGAAGAGGCAGGTTGTCAGGCTTGTGAGCAACTCTCTCCAGGTGAGAGAGTCTACTGGGAAGTGGTTTTCTCCCAGAGAGAGTCCAGCACCAGCTACGGAGCTCTGAGAATTCCTGATCCGGCCTGTTGCCGAAACCTAGAGAGGGAGGTGAAGCACCGATGGACTGTGCTTGTGAAGGTGTATACTCTCGGGTGGATCAGGCATGTGGGGAATGAGAGTCCGTGAGTAGTGGGTGTAAGAAGGCTCCTGGAGAGAATCCTTCCGGTTGCAGTGTGCAGTGTTCCAGTAACCTCAGCCTAGTCAAGGATTCCCTTGCCTTGGGTGGAGCTTAGTCCCAGCTCGGGGGTGACCCACTGTTGAGCGTGATGAGCAGCGTGGTCTATGGCTGGGAGGTTCGTGGAAGGTTTGCACGTAGTTGGTGGTCTTCTAATAAAAGATAAGTGCCACTTTTATGTTCATTTACATGCTGTGTAATGGTACATATGTTGTAAATGATGAGTATTGTCTGTATATGTTGTATATGCTGCATGTGTAGGCTTATTGTTATTTCCGCATTATTATGTTATATATATGTAGAATAGTCATTCTATGTTTATATGGATGTGTATGTTTTTCTGCAAGTATCTCTATGTGGCATAGCCTAGTAGTTTAAGGCTGGAGCTGTCATAGATCAGAATAGAGTAGTAGAGCTACAGGAGTAGTGGCATTGCCCGACCTGTTGGTGGCCGGGGATGTTACAATATGGTATCAGAGCTTTAAAGGCTAAGTTAAGGTTGTGTAGGTGGCATTGCCTGGCCTGTTGGTGGCCGGGGATGTTACACATGAGATAGAATGTCAGAGACCTGTTGTAAGGGGTTCGAAGGATCATGACCATCCCCCTTCAAATTCGGGAGTGATCGCCACTGTAGGATCAGGAGAGATCCGAGATCGTTGGATTGGAGGATAGGTGAACACGCGTTGTCTATGAAAAGGAAGCAAGGGATAAGGTCACAACCGTCAGATCCCATTGGAGAGTGAGATCAATGGGCAGGGGGCATTGCGGGGAACCAAGTTGCACGGGAGATAATTTCCCAAGGCGGTCTCGCAATCCAAACCACGGTTTCACCAAGGGGTTACGTGTCAACATTAGGAGAATTGCGGGGCAAAAAGCGGGTTACTCCAAACTGTCGATGCGTGCCCCCGCAAATTGAAAGGCAGTAAGTGATGTGACATGTTAGGGCTCGAACATCGAAACTCCATATAGCCGAAGTAGTTTGGGGCCGTCCATCTTTAAGGAGAGACAGGTGGTGCGAGATCCATAACTCCGGAAGTTTGTGGACGAGGAGGTGAAATAGCTGAAGTAGATCCTGACCGTCGATCACCAAGAGGTACGTGTCAGCAGATCAGTAACTCTAGAGAAATTTGTTCGAGAGGTTTTCAGTTGATATTTGAAACTCCCGAAGCCCGGAGAGCCGGAGAGCCGAAGTAAATCTCAACCGTTCGATTCAAGAGGACACACGACAGAATCCTGTGTACTTCGAGGAGGTTTGAAGTTTGAGATTTACGAAACCCGACGACTCGAAGTAAGCCTCAATCGTCAGATTAAGGAGGACACGCGATGCAGATCCTTGGACTCCGGGTGAAGACCTGAAGAAAGCCTCAACTGTCAGATTAAGGAGGACATGCGGTGCAGATTCGTGGACTCCGGGTGAAGACCCGAAGTGAATCTTAGTCGTCCGATCCAGGAAGACACATGGCGACAGATTGGCCAGTTCGGGAATTCGAAGTTCGGGGGAATTGGAAGTGTGCTAGTATGGAAAGTCCCGAAGCCCGAAGAGCAGAAGTGATGTGGCACGATGACGTCACCTAGAGGTGATGTGGATCCTAGAATTTCTGAAGTGACGTGGCTTGCAAATGTCACCTGGGATGACGTGGACACATGGGATGTGTGCCACGTATTAGTAAGTTTTGAGCATATGGATTATTGAAATGTCAGTTAGAACATGACACGTGTCACTCGCTCGATTGGGCTACGTGTCCACGTCTAGTATTTCGCCAAGTGGCGACAGATCGTGCAGTCCGGAGACTGGGCACTCCAGTGGGGAAAGATGTGACAGGTTGCGTTGGGTCGAAAACTCCCGAAGGCCGGAGTACATATCGACCGTTGATTCCAGAAGACACATGTCGAAGGATCGTTGACTTCGGGTGGAAGCACTTCGGGAGAAAGTGCAGGAGGAAAGTTTGAAACTTCCGAAGCCCGAAGAGCCGAAGTGATTCACAGCCGCTGATCTGTGGGAGGACACCCGTCGGCAGATCATGAACTTCGAGTAAAAGCGTTATGGGAGGAGGCAAGCGAGGAAAGTTGAGACGCTCGAAGTGGATCTCGATCGCTAATCGTGAAAGAGGACGAGGGTCGTTGATCCGGTCTTGACTGAGAGTTCCGAAGTCCTGAAGCTCTGGACAAGCGCTTTTTCAGCTAAGCACAGGGTCATGACTGTGGTCATATGTAGATTGAGAGCTGAGGGAAGAAGGGTTAAAAGCCGAATTGGTTGTCTTCGAGACAGAAAAGTGCTAAGGATTTAGCCGCGGTTTCTAGTCGTGGTCACCTGGGAAGGTGATTTGAAGGAAGTGCCTGCACAGGATGAAATTTTGTGTTAGCCAAGAATAACATGACACTGGTATTTTCGGAGAATGGGGATATGATCTCCTGAACAAAAAAAAAAGAAAGAGACCTGTAGCATGGTTTGGCAATTTTGTTTATCATATGCATAATTCTAACAAAATAGTCACTTGCACATTTTGCAGAATTAAGGGGTTTAAACACATCAACTTAGGATGCGTATTGAGGAAATGGAAGAAGGAGAGGGAGCCTCCAGTCATGATAAGGAGGCCGAAGGCCAGAATACTCGAGTTGGCAATGCAGAGACAAAGTCTAATGGATGCAAGGGAAAAGGAGAGCAAGAAACGTTAATAGAAACGATAAGAAGCCTGAAGATGAAAGTGCAGAGCTACAAAGCAGATAACGAGAGACTGATGAGAGAGCAAAGTTAGATAAATGCTCGAGTGTTGCAGAGTTTAAATCAGTTGCAGAGACAAACGAAGAAGGGATCAAACTTGAGACGAGAGGAAGAAGGCAGGTGCCATGAAAGAAGGGATGATCGTGGAAGAGCTGGTTATTCCAGAAGTGCCAGCAGAGCTCATGGACACCACTCACCTCCTTACTCAGAAAGAGAGTTTTATGCATCGGAAGATCCCGTAAGCAGTCCAGAGGTGTCTCCTGTCAGACACCAAAGAAGGAAACAAGAGGTAGATAGTTTGCAAGGAGAGTTGAGGAAGATCAAACCACCTTCCTTTGAGGGTGAAAGAGAGAGGGAAGATGATGTCGAAGCATGGTTGCTTGGGCTCAGGAGATATTTTCAGTTGCATAACTATTCGTCCAACCTGGAAGCCAGGATTGCCACCTACTATTTACACGGGAAAGCTGCAATGTGGTGGGACCAACTGAAGCAAGTGGAACATGTTAACGAAAGTAGGATCACTTGGAAGCAGTTCAAGAAGTACTTCCAGAAGGAGTACCTCTCAGAGCATTTCTATGACAAGAAAATGCAGGAGTTCTTTGAACTCCGATTGGGAAGCATGACTATGGCAGAATACGAGAAGAAGTTCTTGGGATTGTTAGAGTATGTCAGGTTCATTGGTGATGAGAAAGTGAAAATACAGAGATTTCTAAGTGGACTGCTAACCTTTTATAAGGAAAAGATCAAGTATGATGAACCTAAGACCTTGACTGAGGCCATCAGGAAGGCTAAATACCTGTATGAGCAAGGCTAGGGAAGAGAATCTTTGCAGAAATCTTGGAAGGACAAGAAAAATGTGAAGTCCGATCAGAGGAGGAAAGGATTCAAACCTCCCTTCAATAGGAATGAGCCTAATAGAAATCATCAAGATCAATATGCTAGGGGAGATTCCAAGAAGGAAGATTCCTTGGGAAAAAGAGGAAGACCACCAATCCAATGCGGGGGATGCAAGGAAGATCACCTGTACAAGGATTTCCCACACAGAAAAGACAGAGTAAAGATTGTGCACAACATCCAAGAGGCTACAACAGTCGAAGATATGGGAAGAATCTATGCAACTTTAAATGATCGACAAGCAGAGTACCAATCCAATATGATCGAGGTGGAAGGTAAGATCGTAAATCAACCTGTTGCTATTTTGATTGATTCAGGAGCAAGTCATTGCTACATTGATCCTAAGATAGTGGATAGATTACATTTGGAGAAAAGTAAACTTGGAAAAGCAAGTTTGGTTTAGTTAGCCACTGGAACCAAATGAAGAATCCATGATATGGTCAGAAGTTGTTCCATAAGTCTTAATAGCGTGAATACTAGTGTTGATCTAAATATCATACCATTGGGGTCTTATGATATTCTGATTGGAATGGATTGGTTGGACAAGCATCATGCTGTTCTAGATTGTCATAACAAGACATTTACATGTCTTGATGGAAATGGAAAACAAAGCACTATGAAAGGAGTTCCAAGGCCCATCTCTATAAGGGAGATTTCGGCCTTACAGCTAAAAAGATGTTTTAGGGAAGGATGTCAATTGTATGCAGCTCATGTGGAAGAGCCAGATAATACATAGGGGCCAAGCCTTGAAGGTTTCTCGGTACTACAGGAATTTGAAGATGTATTCCAAGAAATACTCGGATTGCCACCAAGAAGGGAGATGGATTTCTCAATTGATTTAGTGCCAGGAGCTGCCCCGGTGTCAAAAACACCTTACAAAATGAGCACACTAGAGTTAAAAGAATTACAAATGCAGTTGGAGGAATTGTTGAAGAAGGGGTACATACATCCAAGTGTTTCACCTTGGGGAGCACCAATACTTTATGTCAAAAGGAAGGATGGAACCTTGAGGCTGTGTATTGACTTTCGACAGTTGAACAAGTACACTATAAAGAACAAGTATCCTCTACACCGAATTGATGACCTCTTTGATCAGCTAAGAGGAGCAAAGATATTTTCAAAAATTGACCTGAGGGCGGGATACCATCAGGTAAGAATCAAGGAAGAAGACATTCATAAGACAACCTTTAGGATCAGATATGGGCATTATGAATTTGTAGTGGTGCCATTTGGACTGACCAATGCACCAGTTGTCTTCATGTGCTTAATGAATGGCATATTCATAAATTATTTGGATAAGTTTGTCATAGTGTTCCTGGATGACATACTTATCTATTCTAAGTCTGAAGAGGAGCATGAACATCACTTAAGACTGGTATTGCAAGTACTGAGAGAACATCAGTTGTATGCCAAGTTGAATAAGTGTTCTTTTTATCAAAAGCAGATCCATTACTTGGGACACATTATTTCAGAGCAGGGCATAGCAGTAGATCCAGAGAAGATCGAAGCCATTAGAGGATGGCCAACACCTATAAATGTGTCAGACGTCAGATCTTTTATGGGATTAGCTGGCTACTACAGAAGGTTCATAGTAGGGTTCTCTAAGATTGCTCATCCCATCACTTCTTTGCAAAAGAAGGGAACTAAATTTGAATGGACACTCAAGTGTGAAAAGAATTTTAATCTATTGAAGGAATTACTTACTAGTGTACCTGTGTTAAAGATTGTTGACCCAAAGGAAAGTTTTGTGGTATGTACAGACGCATGTAAGGAAGGACTTGGGGGAGTCCTCACGCAAAATGGACATGTCATTGGATATGAGTCCAGAAAGCTTAAGGAACATGAGAGGAACTATGCCACGCATGACTTGGAACTTGCTGCCATTGTTCATGCCTTGAAGATGTGGAGGCATTATCTCATGGGGGAGAAATTTGAATTAAGGACATACCATATTGGCCTAAAGAATCTTTTTGAACAACCAACCTTGAATGCTAGGCAAACAAGATGGCTGGAATTTTTAAGTGAATATGACTTCATTATCAATCATATCAAGGGAAAGGAGAATAAAGTTGCCGATGCACTTAGTAGAAGAGTGCATTATCATGCATGCTACTGCTGTCAGTATGCATCAGTCAGACTTGAAGAGCAGAATTTTAGATGGTCTTGTTACAGACCAACATTACCTATAGGTAAAGGAAAACTTACATCAAGGAGATGTACAACAGAAAATAAAGGAGTATGAGATAAAGGAAGACGGATTACTCATGCATAAAAATAGAATCTATGTTCCTAGTTCCGGAGAACTGAGGAATTTGGTACTGAAGGAAATGCATGATGTTCCTTATGGTGGACATCCCAGTTACCAGAAAACAATTACAGCAGTAAGAAGCCAGTTCTTTTGGTTGGGAATGAAGAAGGATGTTGCTGATTACATCGCTCGATGTATGGAATGTCAGAAGGTGAAGGCTGAGCATAGGCACCCAACGGGTTTGCTGCAGCCATTGCCAATCCCAGAGAAGAAATGGGAAGTGATCACCATGGATTTCATCACAGTACCCAAAACGAATAAGCAACATGATTCAATCATGGTGGTGGTTGACAAATTAACAAAGGCTGCTCATTTTGTGCCTGTGAAGACAACGCATACAACGGCTAATATTGCAGAAATTTTCATGAAGGAAATTGCTAGGTTGCATGGGATACCTAGGACAATTGTCTCGGACAGAGATACAAAGTTTACCTCCAATTTCTGGAGGGGATTGTTTAAAGGATTTGGCACAAATCTAAACTTTAGCACAACATATCATCCCCAGACAGATGGGCAAAACAAAGAGAGTCAATCGAATAATTGAAGACATGCTGAGAATGTATGTGATGGATAAGCCATCTAAGTGGGAAGATTACTTACACTTGGTTGAGTTTGCATATAATAATGGGTATCAAGCTTCATTGAGAATGAGCCCATTTGAAGCCTCGTACGGTAGGAAATGCGATACTCCAGTAAGCTGGGACAACCCAGTAGATAAAGTGGTACTTGGGCCAGAGTTGCTCAAGGACATGGAAGACCAGGTGGTTAAGATCAAGCAAAATTTAAAAGTAGCTCAAGATAGACAAAAAGTTTATGCAGACAAGAATAGGACAACTAGAGAATTTAAAGTAGGGGAGCATGTACTTTTGAAAGTGAAGCCCAAGAAAAGATCTTTGAAATTGGGTAGTTGTACAAAGCTGGCAACCATATTCTGTGGTCCATTTGAAATATTGGACAGAATAGGGCCAGTTGCATACATGCTTGCATTGCCTGTTTCCATGAATGTGCATAATGTATTTCATGTCTCTTTACTAAAGAAATATGTACATGATCCTAACCATGTTATTGATTGGCATCTGATTCAGGTAGAGACAGAGGGAGATTTTCAGGTTCAACCAGTGCGGGTATTGGATAGAAAAGTCAAAATGCTCTAGAATCGAGTTATAGAGCTGGTCAAAGTTCAGTGGACCTGCTACGGTCTTGGAGATGCTACCTGGGAGCATGAAGATGCCATGCGAGTAGAGTACCCGCAACTTTTTGAATAAACTTGAGATTTTGATCTCTATTTTGTATATGCACTGAGGACAGTGCCAAAATAAGGGGGAGGGGATGTAACACCCCAGGTTTTGAACCCCCATTTTAAATAATGTATTGTTACAATGCTGAGAGGCCAGAGTGCCAAAACAATTATTAAAAGGCCAGTGTGCCCAAGACATTTAATGTTTTTTATCATTATTAATAATAAACACATCGTGGGCTGCTAGACGGACAAGGACTAGAGTTATAGGGGGCTATGATTCCACGAGAGAGGGGGCTTGAGGGGCTAAGTGTTTATTCCTATTCTAATTACCCTTTTTGTCTAAGGAAGGGGATCAATTACGTGAGCTTCTTGGGGAAGGCTAGGAGGTTCTTGATTCCCCACGCAGTTACTTAAACCTGCCTTTGATCTGATGGGGGGGTTCGACTGATGGCTTGTTCGCTGATTTCCTGTACGTTCATTCATTTTCCCTCACGCCCTTCCATGCATTCACTTACCCATCCATTGATCCATCCTCACCTGCGTCTTGGCTTGGTAAAGGGAAAGGAACTGCTGAGAATTAGCCACGGGATAGTTGGCTGTAATGGTCGCTGGTGCAATCCAGCCATGTCTGAGATGCGTTGGCCTGTGCTTTGTTTTGCTCACAACTGCGAGTCCTGAGAGTTCCAGCACTGAGACTCTGGTCCAGCTGTGCTGGAGGCCCCAAAATAAAGGAGGACTGCCTGAGGGACTGCGTGGCAAAGAAGGGTGGAGGTCCATTCTCTTGGGCGGTACAGGCTGGGTACTTGGATTGTTGTGGGTGTTGCGAAACCTGTGAGAGCTTGAGAGTTGGCTGGTTTGGGAACCCAAGTACACTCTGGAACCGTCCTTGTGGATTCATAGCCCTGGCTCGGGGGTGACACTGTTGTTGAGATTTGGAGTAGTGGTGTCTATGGTTGGGTGGAACGTCCTTGGTCTGCAGCCAGTTGGTGTCGCCTTTTTATAAAGATAAGTGCTCTCTGTTGTGATATTATTATCTGTGTATGAATGTATTCCGCTGTGTATTTTAATTATCGTTTAACTAAATCTTAGATTATGCATGCTTGCTGGATATTGTTGTGCATGTCGTTAAAGTCTTTTCTTTTATGCATCCTTAAATCTTAAAAAGGTATCGGTAAGAGAAAGAAGTCCAAGGGCGGGCTTGAAGGTAGCATGCCCCGGCCTGTGGGTGGCTGGGTATGTTACATATGGGAAAAAAGCCCATACTTTGGACAATGCACCCACACCTTACTCAACCACTTAATGGAGGAAGTTGCACTTGGTTTGACTGGGACCCCATGCAGAGATGAGATGCACCCTCTCTCCACCTTGGACGTTGGGCTTTTGATCATGACGTCATGTGATAGGGTTTGATGGAGATGATGGGGTTTGCTTGCCACTTGGACACAACATGATGATTTGATGTGGCATGGAACTCTTCCACCTTGGACGCTGACACATGGCCTTGGGAGGCCCTCCATCCTTTGGGAGCTTGACGTCACCATACATGTGGCCTTAGGATGGTTATTTTGCATGATTTATCATTTGTAGAGGCTATTTGAGGGGTTGGCCCCACTTGTATCATGAATTATTGTCATTTTATTTTATTATGTGGACAAAAGTGGTAGGGTTACCTCATATAAATGAGGCTAGCATTCAAACCATTTTATCATCATCACATCTCATCACACTTGTGAGAGAGCTCTCTCTCTAAAAAGTTCACTCTACTCTTCTTGGTCTTTTGGAATCTTGTGCGCACTTTTGGAGAAGGACTTCTTGTGGATGCTTTTCATTGTTTGGATGGATAGATGTTTAAAGTTAGGGTTTCTCTTGCATAATGACTTGGATAGGTAAGTGTTCTTCTTCAAGTTGATGTGTTTTTTCATGGTATAATGTGATAATTGCTATCTTGTTGCATGTTACTTTATTCTAGTGAAACCCTAGGAAGGAGACATAAGGGTTTATCTCTTTCCATACCTTTATTTGTCCAAATTTGTGCAAGCATTTAGAGACCTAGTCTCTAGCTAGATTCAAAGACCTAAGGTCCATAAGGGGTTGCACCTTAGGGTTTTGATTTTAGTCCATTTGATCCTTGAACTAGACACTCTAGAAGAAAGAAAACGACACCTAGGATCCATAAGGGGTTGCATCCGATGGATTGTTTTCTTGTAGGTTTTGATCCTAAGGTCCAAGAGGGGTTGCACCTTAGGGTTCAAAGCTTCATTCTTCTTGACTGTCTAATTCACCTTTCAAAGTGTTGCTTGACTCCACTGCCCAAAGAAGTAGACGATACTAGTCTTATTGTTTGTGATGTTTACACTCTCAACAACTCTCAAAACCTTCACTTAAACTAGTTTTATGACACCATTGTCTTGTTCATTGTACCTCAATGCTTTGCTAAATCATTGGATAACTTGCTGCTGTCATAAAGTGAATGCTACAGCCATTAGGGCTGCAATTTATTGCTGCATACTTAATATTGTGGCAAAACTTGCTCAGAAAATTGGTTTGGCAATTGGATATTGTTCCCCTTGTTATAAGTTAAATTTTAAGAATCGATTGCTAATTTTCTAGGTTGTTTTTTTATTGCTGTTATAAAATATTTATTGCTGATATAGACTGGTTTACTGCTGCAATTTTACAACAACAATTCGTTTTACTTGTTATCTAGTGTCTAAAGGTGATTAATCTGCTATATAACTTGGTAATTGATGATTTTATGCATTGAAGAGTTTATTGTCTCGTACAGGTTGCCCAATTACCTCATTCAATCTAATTCTTTCCTTCACCTTTCCTAGGCCTAGTTTAACCATATAAGTGACCAAGATAGGGGCTGTAGGCTAATCTTGCTACTTGATCCCTTGAGGTCAGCAGGGAAGCCTCCGTTGTGTTGGACCTCTTTCCTTCACTAAAATGAGGGAAGCATCTGCTTAGGTGAAGTGGTAGATACCTCCAATTGTTACTCAAGATTGGGATCTTGTGGAGGGCTTTGCACAAGTACAAATCCCATGATAATAGGATTCATCCAGAGATCCACGAAGCTCAAATATTTTCATTGAGTTGCTCTGGTTCAGTCTTCCATGGTAAACTTGGTTTTCCATATAAAAGCTCTGCAAACATACATCCCACTGACCACATATCAACAGCTGGGCCATACTTTGTTGAGCCTAGCAGCAACTCTGGTGGCCTATACCACAATGTTATTACTCTGTTGGTCTGGTTTCCATTTTGGTCACCGCAGAATGATCTTTCCAGCCCAAAATCTGCAAGGTTTAGACTCCCATTATTATTTATCAGCAGATTAGATCCTTTGATGTCCGGATGTAAAACTTGGTTGGTATGACAACAGTGGAGCCTGATTAACAATTGCTTCATATAACACTTAACCTGGGGAACACTAAAGCACATTCTGGGTCTCTCAGCTAAACCATTCAAATTGTGATCCATGTATCGAAAGACCATGTAAATACTTCCATTTTACTTATTACCATCGGATTTCCCTTGTGCTTTCATGGCATCCCTTCTGTTCTCTGATTTATTTCTTTTAAGGATACAACCACAATGTTACACACCTCTTTCCCCATTTCATTATAGAGGTCTCTGATCTGCTGAAGTATCTTCCATTTCTGTTTACAAATCTTGCCAATGACTGGTTAACAATCTACCTCAGAGCTGCTGTAGATGACGCTGAGATAAAAGTTCTGGAGATAAGCTACACCTTTTGAGGATAAACCAAAGAAATAACCTAGAATTTTTGGCATCTTGACTTACAATAGCAGCCACATGGCTTTAGCAGGCTGGAAACATCATGCAACCCTTCAAGTCACATGTGCAAACATAGGGAATGACATCTGGCTCCAACTTGGGGAAATGTGCTCTCTTTAAGAGTACATGGGAACCTCAGAATCTTGTCACGTACATATGGGAATGACCTCCACATTAGCAAATACATCACACATACAAAATCTATGTAAGACACATGAGATCAAGTCTAATGCTCAAAAGAGCTCATTCAATTCTACACTACTGCTCAAAGGATCTTTTCCCCTTTTTTCTACCCTTATTCCAGCATGTCACCTAGCACTCTTATCCTGCAATCCCCCTTTCCTCTGTACTTAGTCATCATATGAAACAGGGAAACATCAAAATCTCAGTGCTTGTATGTTGGAATCTCTGTCACTGCTGGGCTGAAATAGAGTCTGGGTACCTGCAAATGAAAAATACCATCCAGTGGATACAACAATGGACATGCTTTGCTACAAGGTATGTCTATCCACTTCTGAGAATGATTGCTGCAAACTCTGTCACACCATACATTATCCTCTTGCCACCCTAGTAGCTCCAAAATCACTGCTTGGCTGCCACCTGAGAATTTAAAATGCTGTTCAAGTTCTTGCTGCTGAAGACCTTGCTGAAGGTTCATCACAGGGATAGCATAATCAATTAATGGGACAATGCATTCTGCTGTTCTAGCCACAGGATCCTCTGGCACTTTCTTGTCCACAGTGTTATAAAGATGAGATTTATCAAATTTATATGCAAAATGTTCTGCCCCATTTATGGACTTTCCTCCAATTTCCAAACAGGGTAGATTACCTTCTCCAGTGGCCACAGATTCCTGAGTGTTATCAACTGCTGCCATAATTGCACAAAGCCCAGTGGGAAAATGCCCACCCATCAGTGGCTCTTGGGACTGTGCATTTACTGTCTTTGCAGAGCTGGAAACTCCTTGAAAAAATTTGCCATGAATAGCACTTTGCCCAAGTAACAATTGCATGTCAGGGCGATTGCTTCCGCTGTAGACCTCTGTCCTCATCTTCAAAAATTTGGGATCAGTTTCCTCCAAGCTGCAAACATTACTCCAGTTCGAGTTTGATTTAGGCACACAGATTTCACTAGCCAAGCTCATAAAAGGAGCACTTGATATATTGATGGTTAAAACTTGGGATGGCCAAACTGTCACTATACTGGGATATTGAGCCAAGCTTTTCCTGTAAATATTGCTTTGGCTTGTGTGAAAAGGATCCTCCATGAATGCCGCAAAATAGATCGACCCCTGCTTCTCAAAATTACCAACACAGCAACTGAATTTTATTACCTTCTCCACACAAAGATCTTCAGGATTGGGTTTGAGAAATGGTTCTGTAATTAGTGGACTTTCACATGCTGACCCCCATGGATTCAGAGCAACCCTCAGAAGCCAGTATCGACGTTTCTTCCAGTGGTTTCATATTGAGACTGACCATTGAGTCCGTAATGCCCTTCACAAGCTCAGAGGCAAGTCTGTCTAATGCTTTCGTCTGTTTGTGGCTTGCAGGCATGAGGGTTCCGTTGGTAGAATTTACAACTGCGCAAATGTCGAGGGTTGGGGACTGTGATGGTCAATTTCTCTTCAATGATTCGAGCATGTGATCATCAATTCCCTTTTCAAATGTAGTGGCAAGCAAGTGAGTTGAACTTGTGTGATGGCTGGACAAGGCTCGAGGGAAACCTGTTTCCATTTGGCAATGAGTCTTACCATGAAGTTCAAACATGGTCGTATTGCAAGCACCCATAGCCCATTCCCCTTCTAAAGGCATCTGACTAGGTATACACGTAATGATGCTTGTATTAGGATCGCCCTGTGATCATGAGTCTTCAAAGAAACCAGAAACCATGGGCTAAGAGCGTACAAATTTTGTAGTAGATGCATCAAGATTTTGTTTTATCGTTGAGTTTTACTGTTGGAACCCTTGTGTATTATCCACAATGAGCGTAATGAGTTCTTTATTTGTTTGTATGACATGTCTTTGAACAACAGGAAAGATGCCCAAAGGTGACAACCTGGGAGAGGGTTTTGCTTGAGCTTGGACTTTGTCGATGCAACAATCCTCTTGTAGTTTTGGATATCTGCCTTCTTCTGCAACATCGCCGAAAATTCCGATTTCAAAACAGGGAGATTTCTCTGTTTGTACTTCTCTAGGTTCATGAAACATACTTGTGACAGAGTCAAATTCCCTTTCCTCCTGGTCATCATCATCAAAAATTGATGGTCCGTTGAAATCGTAGTTTTTAAACTTGAACTCGGATTTCGACTCGGTCACCTATCAACTCGGACTTGGATTGACTCGGACCGATCTGATTTCAATGACTCGGTTTACAAAAAAATACATAAAATAATTAAATTCAAAAAAAAATATTTTAAAGATTCCAAACCATTAGAGACAAAATATGCAAAGTTTGCTTATCTATATACCATGTAAGGGCGAATATATCAAAATGGCATCGAGTGTAATACTTATCAGCAACAAAATACATAATCAATGAGGCTCCAAATGGCCTCTAGAGTACAGAAAACATGCTACAAGCTACTGGTCTACTACATAATACATAATGCATATCATTGATCAACATGATCAATCATCAAACTCATCACCACTGCTAGAAATGGGTACATTTTTGCTAAGGACGTGACAAAGGAGTTCAACAATCAATATCACCTACATCGGGGTACATAAAGCACTTGGTGCTTTTGATTAAATTCCAATCCCATACCCTCATATGTGATAGAGTCCCAGTTAAAATGTTGCAATCCTACCTGTTATCGCACAGTTTGTAGCTAGGTCAAAAGGCTAGAAGATAGAGGCCAAACTGGCGTAACAGGAACCTACCCCACCCAATGTCACAACAACGGGGAGGTTTTTTCTCTTTAGGGAGGTTAGGCCCAGGGGAGACGTCCCCGGTAACCTGGAGTTTTGAAGAGGCTAAGGTATAAAGGTCAAAGTGAAATTCCCTCTTCACAGGTCACCACCAAGAGCAGATAGTCAGGCTAAACAACCAATAATGAAGTGTAGGCCCAAATGAGAACACCTGCCCGGAACAAAGCAACAACAGACTAATACATGCAGGCTATGATTCAAAGGGTTAGTACTTCATATAACTATTTGATATCAATATATAAGCAATAGATATTGACGAGATCAATGTTTATTAATACAGCAATGAAATAATATCAATTCATCAATAAATACCAAGATGATGTAGCAATCAGTGTATCCAATCAATCCCTTATTCAATAAATGCTTTAAACCATCATCTAATTGCCTATAAAGAGAACTTGTTGCGTCAAGATGGAATAACCAATGATGACGTCATCTTTTTTAGGGTCAGTAGTTTAGTTAGGGTTTCGTTTAGCAAATAGTTAAGAGTTTGTTTGACCACTATCACTTCAACGTTGGAGGCCTGAGATCAGTGCCTAAGGGTAAATGGAGTCAAATCAAGGGAGGACGCAAAGGTTGAAGGAAAAAGGATAAGGACTAGAGGGAAGGGTTTTGAAGTGCTGCAATGGTAGGGCCCCAAAAACAAAATCCTAGGGGAAAGAGGCTCACTCCGGTGTTGCTTAAGCAAGGCCTCGCGCTCTTTCCTCCTTCCTTAGGTTTAACTTGGAAAAACGGCTAGCATAAAAGATAAATCAAGACACGAGAGTGTGGTGAGGGNGGGGGGTTTTATCCAGGGTCATGTTGACCAAAAATACCTGTGTCTACACATGCATTTTAGTGGCTGTTATTAGCTCTTAGATCTGTCCATATTTCAGCAGAAAAGATAGTTTAGGTGTGTTGTTGTTATTTGGCATGCATGTATTGATTTTCCTAACACTGAAACTACTTGCTAGAGCACCCAAACAGAGACAACAACCATAACAAATCAACAGAACTAAAAACTATTGTTGGCTGTTATAAAACAGCATAAATTAAAATATATGACAGCAGAAAACTTAGAGTCTTAGCTTGGTCAAAGACAGACCAAGAAGACAGCTGATAGGACCTGGAAAATTCTACAGTAGTTAGTTATAAGAGGTTTCAATTTATAAGAGGTTTTGAGAGTTGTTTAATCACTTTCACTTCAACGTTGGAGGCTTAAGATCAATGCCTAAAGGTTATGGAGTCAAAAAAGATGAAGGACGCAGAAGTTGAAGGGGATGAAATTCAAAGGACAAGAGGGAAAGGTTTCAAGGTGCTGTTAAAGCAGGGCCTTAAAGACAGAACCCTAGGGGAGAGAGGCTCACTCTGGTGTTGCTTAAGCAAGGCCTCGTGCTCTCTACTCCTTCCCGGCAAACAGCTAGCTCAATGAAAAGCAAAATCAAGACGAGAGGGCTTAAAGAGGGAGAGTGTTGCTAAGGCAAGGCTCTTTCATTAAACCCTAAACGAAAAACGGCCCTAGGTGTAGATAACCTAGGCCAGGGACGTCCTCTTCCTCTTGAAGTTCAAAGGTATGGCTAGCTTAAGGGAAAAAGAAAGAAAGAGTGTAGCAATGGCTAGGCTCTCTTCTTCTTCTTCAATGGCTAAAAGGTTTTTCTATCAGGGGACATGGGACAACGACCTACTTGTGTGTTTGTTCCCTAGAGTTTTGATTCAGCAATATTTATAAATAGATGCAAGAAATTAAACTACAACCATTCAATCAAGAAGTTTTGCAGAAAAAATACTTACAAATCATCAAGAAAATAGCATGCAAACCCTAGTTGTAAACCTTCCTTCAAGAAAAACACCATAGAATGCCAAAAATCTCCTCCTTAAACAAGTGTGCCTTCCTCAAATTGGCCAAAAACCCTAATAGGGTGCAAAAATCAGACCTCACTAGGAGAGTGAGTGATGTGTTATGTCAAAATGAGAGTGAAAGCCCTCAATATATAGTGTATCAATGACCTTAATTAATTTTAGGTCATAAAAAATGGCCGACAAGACTAGAATACTGTTTTTACATTAAATTGTCAACCTAAAACCTCAACTGAGCTGTAATAAAGGTAAAAGCCCCTTCAAGGGAGGCGCTAGCCCCTTTTGGGGCAGATGAAACATCCAGGAGCAAAACGTTAGCCCCCCGAGGGCCTCTCCAACATGCCACACGTGCCACTGCTGCCCAGTCTACCTCTAAGAATGACCATGAAGCTGGATGACATCATGGTAAGAATGGGGATGTTCTGAGCCTCCCAAGGCCAACGTTCCACTGAAAATGGGTCATTCCCCCTAGGCCAGGCTCTGCCAAAGTGACTATGGTGAAACGTCCTCTTCTTCTCCGGTGCAAAACCTCGGTCAAACACTATCCTGTCTCTGCCCCTCTGACGGGGTCTCAGCAACCATCTAATGGGCTCTTCAGCCCCATGGAGGTCTGAACTAATCATCTCCCCATGTGTACTGGTCCAAATGGTACCTGTCTGTCGGGCATGGTCCTGCACATCAAAAACTACGCCATCCATGGGCTCATTAGTCACAGGGATCATAACAATGTCAATCACATTTCATCATTAATATTATCAAACATATGCATAAAAACCCTGATATATCGTTCAACAGCTCAAAGATATTATAAAAATCCACAATACAAGATCGAAGAAAAGGACAAGACATCTTATTGGGCTAGTATCCACAAGAGAAGGGAAGTTCCCAGGAAGGTTTCATCCAAGCCATGTAAACGAGGTGTTGTGGCTAGGGGATGTCCAGACAAGTGGGTAGAGTGAGAGCCAGGGATGCATAATGTTATCTGTGGGTGCCTTTGTAGAAGGCGAGCTGTACCCGTCATGGATGCAATTTTTTCCAAGCCCGTTCTTGCCTTTATTCTTTCTTTATTTTGTTTTTTCTTCTTCTTTTTCTTTCTATTCAAGGTCTCATCGGAGGACACTGCCTTGGCATGGTGACCAGAGCTGACAGTGTTACCCACAAGTACTTTCACAGAGATGAGAAGGTTGGCTCGTGATGAGACCCCCTTTCCCTCGGCCATGCAACCAAAGGTCACTGCCCTGGCATGGTAACCAAATAGTGGCAATGTCATACTGTTAGGTACCCATGAACCTAATAGGTTGGCTCGTGATGAGACCCCCTATCCTCTTGGCTAGGTCTTGTTTATTATTTTCTGGGTCCCTCTTGTTTCTTGCTGAGAGGCTTTTTATTGCCTTCTCGGGGATCCCTGGGCGAGGCATCTCGAGGTTTTATTTCTAGGCTTTTATCTTTTACCAGCTGCTTTTACCTTCTGGGCCTTTAGCCCCTTCTTCCCACAAGATAAGGTGCAACCCTACAAACAGGTCAATCCAATGCCCGGACCAGGGGAATGGAATAAATGAGCAAGAGATAAGAGAAAAAGTGGCAGTGTGATGGGAGTGGACGATGGCTCTTCATAAATAGCCCCGGTGGCAAACCAAAACCCATGGGTACAGGCTTGCTAGGACACCCTGTCAATCTCCCCAAACATGGTCAAGTGGGTTAATGTAAGATCCAAGCAATAGTCAGAGACAAAAGGAGTTAGATGCATATATCCAAAGGTTATAATGATCAAAAGTGACACGTACCATGATACCTGGACCAATTACCTCATGGAGCAAGAGCCTTCTCCAATACAAGACCAAGTCGATGGTGATGGATGTTGTTGCTGCTAACAAGACGAATCTGATGAAAGAAGAAAAGGATGGGTCGTCCAGGGCCATGCCCAGGTCAATCCTGCTCTCGGTACTCCATGTCTAGGACCTGGGGGCCTCGAGACATGATCTCCTAGTTATCCCTAGAAATCGGGGATAACATCGTGTATGGGGCAGCGTGGTTACACCTGTAGGTTATAGTGGTAGCAGTCGGATAACATGACCTTGTGTCACACAAGTACGTGCCCGACTAGTTTCTAATTCCGCCAATCACAAAAAAAGCAACAAAAAAAAAAATGGACATCAGCGAGGAAAACAAGATAACTTCATACAGAAAAATTGTGGAAAAGATTAGTTGTGCGGTTGTAGATCAAAGGGTTGATACAACTTGTTTAAGACAGATAAAAAAAAGTAATAAATAATTACAAAATATTGATTGTTAATGAATGATTATAATAAATACCATACTTCTTATTTATATCATTCATTTAGTAGGAGCAGTGAGTGTACATTCAACAGTTATAAGTTGTAACTAGTTGTTATGAGTCTATACATTTAAGATTTTAATTGGATTGATAAAAGATTTACCCCCATTAGCTGACTTACATATCCTATATGTCTCCAACTCTCCCTAATTGCCTTTATTCTCTCTTATTCCCATGTCAACTTTGGCCAATTGACGTGTAGAATGAAAGGAAAAGGTGGCAGGCTTCACTCTTCATTTTCTAATGATTTCTATAGTTAACAATTGTGTCCTTACTTCCTGTTATCCCCTAGCCTAGGGATAACTAAGGAGATCACGTCTTGAGGCCCACAGGTCTAAGACATGGAGTACCGAGAGTTGAACGAATTGAGAATGGCCACGAAGGGCCCCTCTTTTCTTCAATGCAGTCCATTTATCAGCAGCAACAATATCCATCCCACCAGCCTGGTCCTGAAGTAGCAGTGAGTCTTGCTCCATGAGGTAATGAGTCTGAGTATCATGGTATGTATCACTCCAATTTTTAAAGCACCTGAATATGTTGTATTGAATTCTTCTTCATTTCATGACGTTTGAAATTATGCTCTATGCCTCGTTCATACCTGGAATGGTAACATGGTGCCCTAGTAAGTTGATTTCCCTTTAGGATGGGTTGCCACTGGGTGGGTCTGTGAAAAGTCATCGTCTGTTCCCTCCATACTTACCACTTTCCATCTGTATTCCTCTCATCTCCCCTACCCTTGTTTGGGCATTGAGATTGGCTACACTAGGAAGGGTTGTACCTTACCTCGTGGGAAGAAGGGGCTAAAGGCCCAGAGGATAAAAGTAGCTGGCAAAAGTTAAAAGCCAATGTTGAAACCTTTGAGATGCTTCGCCCAGGGATCTCCGAGAAAGCAGTGAAAAGCTTCTCAGTAAGAAAAGGGGACCCATAAGATACATAAACACTCAAGGTACTAGTTGAAGGATAGGAGGTCTCATCACGAGCCAACCTATTATGACCATGGGCATGTAGCGGTATGACACTACCACCTATCTGGTCACCAAACCAAGGTAGTGGCTCTTGGTGGTATAGCCAAGACAAAGGGGGTCTCATCATGAGCCAGCCTTCTCATTTCCGTGAAATGTTTGTGGATAACACTGTCACCTCTGGTCATCAAGCCAGGACAGTGGCCCTCAACTATTCCCTTGAAGCACAAGAGCAAAAGATCAAAAGAAATAAAGCTAAGAATAAAAGGCAATGAATGGGCTAGGAAACAATTGCATTTATGACAAGATGCAACTCGCCCTCTACAAAAGCACCCACAGGTAAGACTTTACATTTCCCTGTTATTACATGCACCCCATGCCACCTCATGACTAGATCCCACCTGGGTAACACCCCAAACTCAAGAGAGGTTAGCCCAATAGGACACCCTGAGACCTTCTCCAAACCTAACTTGTCAAACTGCATAACATCTTTGAGCATTTGTCTGGGTTAAAGGGGGGTTGATGCACATGTTTGGGTAATTTGATTATTTGATGTGATTTACATGCTATGATCCCTATGACTTATGAACCCCTGGAGGGCATACTTGTTGTTGCTGCAGGACCTTGCTCGATAGGCAGGTACACACAAGGGAATGATTAGCTTGGACCTTCATGGGGGCTTAAAGCCCACAGATGGATGTTGCAACCCCAACTAGGGGTAAGAAGAAATCGAAGACTTGCACCCAGAAAAAGAAGGACATTGCCTTTGGAGGCACCCTGGCGGACCTAGACCGAGTGGGACCTTGCTCTTCCACATGGACATTAGCCCTTGAGAGCCCTGGACGTCACCATCATAGCCCTAGACATCATCCAGAGCTAGGGTTTTCATTTTGGAGGCATTTATTAGCCTGGTGGCACGTGTGGGCATCATTTGGGGCCTCTGGAGGCCAAGCACCCCACTTTTCTAGCTCAACATTTCACCTATGAGCCTCAACTTCACCCTAGAAGGGCATGACGTCACCCTTGGAGGTGTCTTTAGATGCTAATTAATTTTTATTATGTCAAAATTGAATTTTATTTTAAATTGGCCAGGTCAGCCTTATTTTTTACCTAAAATTAATTAAAGGTCAAAGTTTTGTATAAATAAGCATAAAGTACATTCATTTTCATTATCACAACTTGTCATCTAAGACAAGAGGTCTGAAATTTGCGCCCTAGTGAGGGTTATTGGCTGAAATTGGGAGGCGCCATTCTTATTTAAGGCTATTTTTTGCAACTTGGATCAATCTTGTAAATTTTATGGGGATCTTGCATGGTGTTCTCATGATTATTCTTGGTGCAAATAAGTAAAATCTGCATTTTTTGTCATCTATTGAATGGTATGTCGTATGGTTTTATTTGCTCATACAAGATTATGAAATTGCATGGTGGACTTAATGCTTGAAGTAAGAGACTTAAATTGCTACTTCTTACTTTTTCATTTGCCAAGTTTTTCATTGAGTTGATCTAGTAACTAGTAAAACCCTAGAGCCCTAAATTGCTAGCACTCTAAGGATTTTGACTTAGTTATTGTTGCATAAAATTTCACTCCATAAAAAGCCTAAGGAGAGCAAGGCGTTAGGGCCTAGAATTGCCTACACCCTAGCATCCTGTCTCTTGAGGTTAATGCATAGGAGGACTTAAGTTACTACTTCTCCTATGCATTTTCCCTCTTAGACTTTTGTGCATCATCATCAATTGATTTGCAGCCTTAGAAGACGTCGTCCACCTTGACTCCATTACCTTTTAAGGCACTAATCCTCTTCCCCTTTTCCTTGACAAAACTACACTCAACTTCACTTGCTATCTCTACCAACTTAACCTAACTTACTAACCTAGTTTTAAGGAACTAACTTGCTGCTGTTGCTAACACTGCTACAGCCACTATATATCAGCTCATTTAGCCTACAGGTTAACCAAACCAACCCAGAAAATTGCATGAAGCAAAGTACTATCAGTTGGATTTAAAGTGTGCCTAAATTGCTTTCCACTAAGTGCATTTCTAAGGGTTTCTTGCGGTTGTCATCATTCTTATTTTGCTGCTGTTACAGTCACTTTTGACAGCCTCTTAGATTCATTTGTTGATTGATAAGCCACCCAGAATTTGTACTAGACAAGCCGCAATCATTAAATGCTAAAAGTATCTACTAAATTGCCTAACAACGTACTTTTCTGAATTTGTCTATTGATGTCATAGTTGTTAATCTGCTGCTGTCATAAGCCCTTTAAAAGTCATTATTTGGCTTCTATTAATCTAGAAATTGAAAGTGGCAAAAGTACTATCATTGCAAGGTCTTTATATTTTGTTACATTGTCCTTATAAGTTACAATTTCTGGATTTTTCACTGTTGCTACACATCTATCTTTATTGCATAAACCTGCTTGGTAGCAGACTTTTATATTGAAGTCACTGAATGAATGCATTGATATCATTGGCTAACGTTTGTTGTTTCTTTGGTAAAGGACAGGTATCATTCACCTTATTTCCACTTAACCCCCTTGACTTAGCCATTCCAAGTGACTTCATTCATTTCAGTGACCTAGAGAGAGAGGTGGTATTATCTTGTCTTATCCTCCTTCATCAACCAACTAGGTCCTGGGATGTCTCCCTTGGAGTGAGGTTTTCCTCCTCCTAAAGAGAAAGAGGTACCCTATCCAGGTGACAGTGATAGGGTTGTTAAATTTAGAGTTTGATTTCTTATGCGAGTTATTTCTTTAAATTCTTCAACACTTTGATTCCAGCTTAATACATTTCAACAATATAGAATCATAATTGAATAGCAATAAACATGTAGATACATAAGCATGCACATCCACAACACATATACCCTGAAGAAACCATGTACAGGGAGAAAAACCCCAGCAAACGATATTCCTTTATTGCATTAATAATGTAAGATCACTTACAAATATCCACCATGAATACTCTGCTCTTAAAGAGCTTGCCAAGTTGACTCTGACCTGACTGTGTAACTAAGAGACCTTGCTGATATCTAAACTTATGTTACACACCAGCACTGAAGATGTATCCGAGTTGCCTTCAAAGACTGAGATACACTGCCTCTTATGGACTGATATATCAGCTCTGATATGAGCTGCTATTGCTGCCTCTATTTGACTGATACGTGCCTCTGTTTAGCACCGATATAGCTGCCTTTAATGTGTTGATACGTGCCTCTGTATAGCACTGATATAGCTGCCTTTAATGTGCTGATACGTGCCTGCAGCCTCTGTATAGCACTGATATAGCTACCTTTAATGTGCTGATATGTGCCTCTGTATAGCACAGATATTGCTGCCTCTATTGTGCTGATACATGCCCCTGTTTAGCACTGATATTGCTGCCTCTATTGTGCACTGAAACGTGCCTCTATTCCTTCACCCTTACCCTACATCACAACTGTGGAGAAGAGAGGGGTCGACCTATGCTTATAAAGGAGTGAAAAGGAGAAGGAGATGGCTCGAATTAGGAACTTGTTTGCATGCTTAACATAACTCAACTTTACACTTTAGTTCGAATTTAGAACTAGACTTGAGACTTCAGTTACAACTCACCCTTAACTTGGCATGCATGCGTACTAACTTAGCATGCAACATGCAACTAGACATGCATGCAATGCATGTCATGCATGCAACATGCAACATGCAACAAACTTGACAACTTTGACTTTGACCTAGACATGCAACTTTGACTTTTATAACTCGACTCTTTACGTGGCAATTCGAATTTCTCTTCATGGTGGATAATGTTACACGTGCCAACGCACTAAATCAATACATTTATATCATTCGCAATATTAGAAAAATCGTTTGTTTCTAGCTCATAGGAATTTTATATTCAACCTAACTTTTGCTAGATGCCTTGACTTTTGCTCATGGCTCACAAGGCTTGACTAGGCTCACAGAGGTTGTACATTCCCCCTGACTTTTGCACTAGTTTGTCTATGCTCACAGAGGTTGTACGTTCCCCCTGACTTTTGCACTAGACTGTCTATCCTCACAAAGGTTGTACGTTTCCCCTAACTTTTGCATTAGACTTACATAGCATCTCGTTCGTCCTGACTTTTGGTTTGACTCACAGAGGTTGTACGTTCCCCTTGGCTTTTGTCAATACCTCACAAGACTGGTTGATTCTCCAAATCTCCCTGGCTAGCCTCAGGGTGGCCCATATGGCCTCTTATTGGAGAATGACTGTCGATGCTGCCAAATTTAACAAGGGTTACCTCCGTGTTATGCCAATCTAGGCCTACTTGCCTTTTTGGCTTGGGCAAGTATAGATTGTGCAATAACACTTCCCATTCCATTTTCATCAGGAAAGTATAAATTAGAGAAATAGCATCTACTAAATGTGGTTTCAGATAAAAATCAAAATTCTTCTCTTCTAATCCATGTTCAATTTGATAAATGATTACCCTTGCATTCTAATAATTCAACTGCAAATGCTCTTATTTCTGTCTCCCCGAAATCAAGCTACTAGTATAATCGACTGTATAAGAAATTGAATTGAGGGTTTGAAATGGCATGACATTTTGGTGTAGATCTGCAGGCTTGCCTTTATGACAGTTTTCATTCAACACCAGTGACTCGGAACAAAATCTCTTTCAAAATGGTTGATAAGACAAGAATAACTTTCTTGGACCGCTAATAACATAGATTTCATGGATGAATTTGCAACACCAAAGAAAGATTTGGAAAACCCCATCAATGAATGAGTGCTTATTGTGAAGGCCAATAACAGAAAAGTGCTAAATGTGAAGGCCAATAACAGAAAAAAATAAAAAATAAAAAAATAACTTAAGTACAAAAGGGAACTATGGACTCTAATACAAACAAATTTCATATTTACCTTTATAAGGCGGTCTCTTCGTTGAGGTTCAATTCCGTGAACACCAAATATCATTTTTTCAGCTGAAATGTCCATTTGTAATGGAACATCAAAACCAGCAAATGCAACATCTCTTCTCCACTGCAAAAGGGTTAAATACAAAGTTTAGAATTGTTAAAATTCTTACCATGAACTCTTCACATTGCAATGAGTTCTCAAATAGCATGATGTTCTTCATCTTAAGAGTATCCAAACATGTTCTTGCATAATCCAAATAAAACATAGACTGCTATGGGTTTCTTTATTTAGTGCAATGGCTAGTTAAGTTTAATAAAGTATTTGCTACTTCTGTATTCAATTATATTTTAGGGCTTAATTTTATGCTAGGCAATGTTGTTAAGATGCACACCTGATTAAGCCATGGGAGTATAGCTAGTTGTCCATTTATTACTAACAAATTTTTGAAACCTAGAAGCCATGAATTGACAAAGACCACATCAATCCCACTCGATTTTACCCATGCAAGAGTTCGATGACCATATTCTATGACACCATTCACTGAATCATTCAAAATGAGCTAGCTAGCATTCCTCACATTATTTTCACCGAAGATGACAAGACACGTAGCCTTGGCAACTTCTCTTGTTAATTTAACTCGGGCCTTGACACCTATAAATAACGTAAATCCAACTATAAATAACAGAAATCTAACTATGTAAAATATCAAATATCTATTCGCCAAAAATTCTAGATGAATAGTATCACCACGTGGACTTTAGAGCTCATCATTTTGAGCAGAACTGTTATATCAGATACCAGCTATTTGTTGTTGTTTAGAAAGTTGCTTTATGGATAATACATATGTCCAAAGCGCTACATATAAAAATGCAGCATTCACTGACCCAAAAGATAAACATAGCGATGGAGCTTGGAGAAAACAACCATTCACCTCTACTAAATAGAGTTTACTTCAATTAGAAAACCAATATTCTCCCTGGATGAGAAAATATGTGCTTAAAAAAGGAATGGAACTTGTTATCCACCAAGTTGCACTAGGATGGACTTGCAGTTTAACCGCCAAAGATTGAACATTCACATGTTCAAATTCAGAGTTCAGAAGTCCAGCCGGTCAAATATGACCTTTTTTTCACATTTCCATCCCTTGCGGAGGCATTGTAATAAGATGAGATTAGCATGATGATTTTGTAAAAGGCTTGGCCTCCTAAGACTTGATCATGAGTATATACTCTAGAGTGTTTTTTTTCACTTGTTAATTATCTCTTCCCTAAAATTCTTTTTAGGCAAGTTATAATTTATAAGTTTTTTCATTCACTACCTCCAAAGTTGGAGTGTGTATTCATGGTTAGGTCGTAGCTTAGTAATCCAAGTCTAATGTCTAAATGTTTATATTATCATGCTAGGTCATCAATATTGAGTCGTATAGAAATTGCACTAAGTCCCCCATAAGTTTTTTAAAGTTTTGAGTCGTATAGAAATTGCACTAAGTCCCCCATAAGTTTTTTAAAGTTTTGAGTCGATAAAAAATTTCCCATAAAACTGGATTTTTTTAATTGTAATTTAGTCATGTATTAAAAAAGTGGTACTAGAAGGTATTATATGCCTTGGGGGTATTCATTTTTGGACTAAGAATACCCACTTTACCTGAATACCCACTTTTGTGAGTAAAATTAGTGATTTTAATCACTTAAAAAGTAATTTTGCTCACAAAAGTCAAAAAAAACATAAAAAATCAGGAAAAATCAGCAAACCTACTTTTTGGTAAGAAGAAGGGGGATTCGATATCCCAACTTAAGGATGTCTTTTGAGGGCCTTTGGGGCTCAATAATAATAGCACTTCCTCCTTGTTGCTAAAAATCTGCATAAAAATCAGCAAGGTATATTTTATAGGAAATGCTACAAAACCAAGAAACTTGTTAACTTAGTATTAGCCCAATGAAACACCAATTTCAATGTAAATTTCTGAATATGAAAGTGAAACTTTATGTGTCTATTATAGATCACAACAATGCTTAGAAAATGAGAGAAAGGAGGCAAGAATGTTAGATAAATATTGGAAACTTTGGATGATTGGAAAGAGTGAGTTTTCCACTCTAAAACCACTCCTTCAACCCTCTAGTGATCTACAACAAGCTTGTTTTTGCTACACAAGGAAACAAGGAGGTGAGAGCATCCAAAAAGATTGCAAAATACTTTCCAAACTTATAAGGAAACTACCACAAAATCAATAGCAATACTACTACTAATTACACTAAAGCAAAATATTTTGCTTGAGTCTCCAAGTAAAGCTAGTGAAAACAAAATGCAAGAAAATGAAATGTAGTTATATCACCTCACAAGAACACCATGCAAGGCACCAAGAAGACTCCCAATGCACACCATAGATTCTCCAAAGCTTCCTTTATTATCCAAAAAATGTTGCTACAAATACTTGTAGCAAGATTTACAATGAGAAAGCATGAGAGAGAGAGAGAGAAGAGAGGAGAAATTTGGTTTAGTAGACTTGCTATGAGGATAGATCAAGAAGTGAGGAGGAGAGGCTCTTATTTATAGGTGAAGGTGAGGAGATACCCCACTTGGATGAGCTCCAAGTGGCATCCATCCAATGGAAGAGGGTCTCTTCAAGGGGGGCGCACTTTTAGGTCAAAAGAGTGATGTGAGGGTTGAGGGGTGAGTGGGGAAGGGGGAAACCACCTTTCCCATTAATCAAAAGTGTGGTTGGGGTAAATGGGGGGTACTACCAAAGTATTGGGGGCCCTCGTGGTGTATTTTTATTTTTTCTTGAGTTATTAAGCAAGGGGAGCACCCCTCTTCTAGGGAGATGATCATTGTGAGTTGTTGGCTAAGCAAAGGGGGTCTTTCTAAGTTGAAAATCATTTTCCCAACTTGGGAAATACATTTGGGATACTTTTCCTACTCTCTCTCATGACGTTAGTGACTTTTACAAAATTTGGCTATTTTTTTATTTTTATTTTTTTTTTTTTATGCTGGCGGAATCGGCAACTGGGCCGGTCTCGTACTCGCGTGACACGGGGTCGATTCCGACCGCTACCACTATAACCTCCAGGTGCCAAAATTTGGCTATTTTAATCAAGCCAATTACATGCTGATTGTTTATCGACTTGAACTCCTCATGAACAATGGCCTAGCAAAACTTGCCCAAATGAGCTGAGACTTGGTCCAAGAGTGTAGGGGTTCATGAACCATTTGATTTGAGTAATCATACCCCTATACAAAATCCCCAAGGACCACTTTTTTACATTTTACATCAAAAATAATTAAAAATCCCCAGTTTGCGGGAAATTTAATTATTTAAAAATCCTATCAAAACTTAACGAAATTCCGCAAGACTCTAGGAAATGTCTAGCATGGTCATTTACAACACTCCTAGACCTTAGTTACCCCTTGGGCTCGATTATTAGAACGTATTTCACCACTTTAGAGAATTATTGTGAGTGAAAAACTCAAGGATAATTAAAATTGCAGTTAAGCAAGGTTAATTACCTGAGGAAAAAAAACACTCGATGAAAGGACTTCCCTAATGATAAAGTCCTAGGCAACTAGACAAAAATTGACTCATGCTATCATTGTTACAATATCATCCCACGTAGGGGAGTGGAAATTCCGCTTAAATAGAAAAGCGTGCCAGGGGCAAAATTTGCCCTGTTCAGAAAAAATCTTCAAAATGGTTGTACCACTAGGTACATATCTTCATGGAACATGGAGTTGACCCCTAGTCGAAATAGGTGGTCAACATTTGGCTCCACATGGGGACGTGTGTTCGATCTTTTTGAAGGAGAGCATACAAGAACTTTAGAATCTACAAAACAAAGTGCTCACCGATATCCAACATAAGTACATGTATAAATATAATAATCAATATATGAAATGCTATTGACAATAATTAGATAAACGCAATTATGATACAACAAATAACATGAGTAAAATAACTATACAATTAAATGAAATAATACAAAACTAAAGAAAAGGAGAAGGATTAGAAATACGTTACAAAAGGGTGTCCCTTTGGACACCAAGTGGCCTATGTTGAAAAATTACTTCAAGGTGGAGTCCTTTCACTAGCACGTCTGACTTTGTCGTCCCACTGGCTGAGATGAATTGCTAGCAGACTGACACACTTTATCTTGTTTTCTGATGTTCTCATGTGAACCCCTGTTTCTAACCTGAGGCCATTTGGGACAATCCTCCTTAAAAAAATTCTGATGATTTTGCATAGGTGCCCAGTGAAAAGATTTTGAACTTAGTTTTTCCTTGAAAGGCTTGGCATACCTCTTCATAGGGATGATATATCTCACTTTATCATTATTAACCGTATCATCCTTATGATCTTCTATCAGACTTGCATCACATATTCTTCCCTTGATTTTCCCAATTTCTAAAAAATAAGGAGGATGTGGCCCAAGAATTCCATCTAACTCATTCTGACATCTAATTGATTCCTCTGACAACTGGTTAGTTGATGACACATTTTCAACTGAAAAATCCAACTATGTTTCTAATCCTGAAGGAGTTATATCATTATTCATTTTATCTGAATCTTCTTCAAGAAAAAGCCCATCAAAAGAATCCATGGTGTCCCAAACATTACAAACATTTGGGAGTTCATCTTTAAGCTTCATCTTGGTAAATGCTAGAGAATTGGACTCTATCTCATAACATCCCATCTCTACTTCACGATACACAAGCTCATCTGTGGGATTCCTAGCATCTTCAACATGGTACTTTCTTTCCAATTCCCTGTTTAATCTAAACATGGAACCATTTGGAGTAGGAATGGTGGCATAAGTTAAATCCATTTGTAAATTACCACCCAAGTCTGCAGCTGTTTTTCTTGATAGCTGTTGAAATAATGTAACTGCGAAGGGCATTCTTATTATTTTGTTATTGGATTAAATCCCCATTGAGGATTAATCATGTCATTATTATTATTTTTATTATTAGATTAATCCCCATTGAGGATTAATCAAGTCGGTAATTGTAT
>SNQJ01S0043658.1:118377-137275 GCA_010110895.2 Picea sitchensis
GAAGTACCATCCAAGTATTTCATCGTGCCATATCAGTGTTCTACATACCCAGTTCAGTTAGAGTGCATTGCAGCCAGTGAGGGCGCAAGGGTTTGAGAGACAGTTTTGCGTAGCTGGACGAGACCAGAGCATATCTCCCCATATCCTTCCGACCCAGTTGAGAGGGAGCTAGGTCACTTCTTTTGAGCCATTAGTCATGAGATTCCGACGGAGGAATCCACCTGTTGAATTTTTATTGATTGCTCAAGCACATGTAGTTTCTTTTCAATTTAGCATGAACTTGAACCATAAACAATGCAACAATACAATAGCTGCAGTAAACCAAGATCACAAGAAGAATAACCATGCACAAGACACAAGAAGTTATCTTGTTAAAACCCTTCTCAAGCAAGGGAAAAACCTAACAACCCTTTACTATATTGCCAAGAGAAGAACCTTCACACCATAAACCCTAGCGCACACAAGAGGGTGCTCTATGACCAAGAAAACTAGCGCATAAGAAAAGTGCGCACCAAATTTCAGCTCACCAAGCTAAGCATTGAGTGAATGAGATATGATACACAATGGGGATGTATCTCTCTAATAAATACATGACCTAACTCATCAAATAGATGTGTCTATTGGCACAATAGGGCTGACTTGTACAACTCAATAATATAATTAATCTTTTACACAATATTAATTATCTTTACACAGTAGGGCTAACTTGTACCCTTCACAATACAAATTAGGGTTTTACAATAGTCTTACTCTTTGACAATATAGCAAGGGGTCTCACACACATCCTCTAGTGCTCTGCCACTAGGGACAAGTCCACATGTGCTCAACCACAAGGGACGTCACTCTCAACAGATCAACTCAACTAAATCCATAGGAGTACGAACTGAAGAGCCATCTCAAGTCAACTCAACTCAACTAAGTCCATAGGAGTACAACATGAGACCATCTCAATTCATCTCAACTCAGTCCAGACGGGCACGACAAGAGACCAACACAAGTCATCTCAACTCAGTCCAGAGGAGTACGACTCACCTATCACATAGGCGTTCTCATAGATCATCTCAACTCAGTCCAGAGGAGTACGACTCACCTATCACATAGGCGTTCTCACAGATCATCTCAACTCAGTCTAGAGGAGTATGATCTGGAGAGTCACTCATGAAGATGCAATCATCAACACTCCCTCTCAGCTAGGGAGGCATTCTCCACCAGGCCAACTCTCTCACGGAAGTACTCGAACTTCGTCCTGGCAAGCAGTTTGGTGAAGACATCTGCAACCTGCTCGTGTGTAGAAAGGTACTGCACATAACTACTTTCCTCTGCACCATATCTTGGATGTAATGGTATTTGATCTCGATGTGTTTCGATTTATCGGGAAACATAGGATTCTCTGAGACCTTCACACAACTCTAGTTATTGCAATGAATAACAGTGGAATCCATCTCATGTCCAAATAAGTCTGCAAGGAGCTTGCGAAGCCACACTACTTCGCAGACTGCCACACATAATGCAATGTACTTTGCTTCTGTGGTATTCAAAGCCACATAAGTCTGTTTCGTGTTGTACCAAGAAACCATGGCAGATCCCAAAGTAAAACAACAACCGAAGGTGCTCTTCCGGTCCACTGTGCTCCCTGCCCAATTTGCATCGACATATCCTCGCAATCTCATATCTACTTCGAAGGCATATCTCAGTCCATAGCCAACTGTGCCTCGTAAATATCTCAACACATGCTTCGCTGCTATCCAGTGTGTCTGTCTCGGCTAACTTATAAATTGATTGAGTACACTCACTGCATAGCATATATCAGGTTTGGTGTTAACTAGATACATCAATGATCCAATCAACTGTCTGTAAAGATGTGGATCAATCTCACCTGAATCAGAAGAAGTCTCGCTAAGTTTCTTCAGATTCATCACCATCAGTGTAGGCATGGGCTTGCAGTTTGTCATCCCGAATTTCTTCAATATCTCCACTGTGTATTTCCCCTGACTCAGGAGAATCTCATCAGTACTCTGCCACACTTCTAGTCCCAAGAAGTAGTGCATCATACCAAGATCCCTCATGTCGAATTCAAAAGCCAACAATAAGGCTTTCTGAACCGGTGAGGAATAAGTCATCAACATATAGGACCAAAATCAGGCACTCGTCACCAACAATGTTGTAGTATAGGTTGGGATCAACAACACTCTTGTTGAAGCCCAAACTCATCAAGTATCCATCAATCTTCTCATACCATGCACGAGGTGCCTGTTTTAGTCCATACAGGGCTTTCTTCAACCTGCACACATGAGACTCCTTCTCATGTATCACAAATCCATCTGGCTGCTCGATGTAAACTTCTTCCTCAATCTCTCCATTGAGAAAGGCTGTCTTCACATCCATTTGATGTAGTCTCCAACCCATGGATGCTGCAAGGGCAATAATCGTACGGATGGAAGTATACCGAGCAACAGGAGCAAATGTCTCCTCATAATCTATTCCCTCCACCTGAGAGAATCCTCTAGCCACAAATCTCGCTTTGTATTTCTCAACACTTCCATTAGTTGCATGTTTGATCTTATAGATCCACTTGGAAGTCACTACAGACTTCCCTTTCGGTCTTGGAACAATATCCCACATATCATTCTTCATGATGGACTGATACTCTTCGGTCATGGCATCTTGCTAAACCTGCTAACCTGCTACTTCTCCATGACAGGAAGGCTCAATATCTATGATGTGGCTCATAGCTAAAACATAGCTTGAAAATCTATGTGGTCTCTTGCTCTCTTGGAATGTACCATGAGGAGTTGCATGTCCCTTTGCCTCCTGCAGAGTCTGTCGAGCCCATGCAAGCCTCTTCTGGCCTACTGAAATGTCTTTGGGAACATCAATTGGAGCTACAGGATCAACTGGGTCAATAACTGTCTCCCTCTGAACTATTGAAGGGGGAGAAGGTACTGTCTCTTCTTTCTTCTCGCTGTCAATCTCCATCTGAGATTCTCTGTATCTTCAGAAGGCTATCTCTTCCTCAAAGGTGACATCTCTGCTAACTTCGAATTGTCTTTGACTAGGGATGTAGATTCAGTATGCCTTCAAAGATTCATTGTATCCCACAAATGTACCCTTTCTGCATGAAGGGTCTAGCTTGGTCCTCTTTTCTTTGGGTGCATGAATGTATACTGGACACCCAAATATCCTGAAGTGTCCAACCTTAGGCTTCACTCCGGTGAAAGCTTCTTCGGGAGTCATGTTCTTCAGAATCTTATGGGGACTCCTGTTCTGAACATACACAACTGTCATGGATGCCTCTGCCCACAGAATCATAGGTAGATTCTGATCATGTATCATTGCTTTGGTTGCCTCAACAATGGATCTGTTCTTCCTCTCTGCAACCCCATTCTGTTGAGGGTTATAAGGAATGGTGTACTCCTTCTTGATCCCTACCTCAATACAAAAATCACTAAAATCCCTGGAGGTGTACTCTCCTCCATTATTTGATCTCAACACCTTGATCTTCCTCCCGATCAGGTTCTCAACCTGAGCTTTAGACTCTTGAAATCAAGCAAGGACTCCATGCTTGGTCTTCAAGAAGTAAATCCACGTCTTTCGAGAGTGATCATCGATGAAGAGCACATAGTACAAGTATTCGCTCAAGGAAGAAACATTCATGGGTCCACAAACATCTGTATGTATCAAGTCCAAGATCCCCTTGGATCTACTGTCACTGCTCGGAAAGGACCCCTTGACATTCTTGCCAAGAGCACAACCTTTGCAAACGCCATCATGCTCGATATGTATCTCTGGAAGGCCTGTACCATCTTCCCTAGAGCGAGAAGGGCTCTATAATGTAAATGAGCAAGTCTCCTATGCCATAGCTCGCTCAAGCTTATAGTATCATGTAATAAGGCCTGGGCTGGTTGGACAGTCAATCTGTACAAACTGTTTTCTCGAACACCAATCGCCCGGGCAGAATCCATGCATGAGTTCTTGTGCGATGCAAGAACTTTTACTTCAGAGAAAATAACCTTGTAGCCTTTATCCTCTAAGGCAGAATGAGAGACAAGGTTCCTTTTCATCCTAGGTACATATAATACCTCACTTAATTGAAGTGGTATGTTAGAATCTAGTTGGAAAGAAGAAGATCCAACTCCCTTCACAGTATATCTGGCATTATCACCAAGTACAACATGCAAACGAGACTCTTTCTCTACAAGTTCTGTAAGATGTTCTCTATATCCAGTCATGTGTCTGGAAGCACCACTATCAATCAACCAAATATCACTATTAGTAGGAACCGTACTTGAGAGTGCTGAAATGAAGAAGAACGCTTCATATTTTATGTCTTCATCTCTCTGTAGTGGTTCTGAATCAACATCGACAGTGGAGACACATTGTCTTCCTTTCTTTCTGGTAGGACAATTTCTCGCAATGTGTCCATACTTGTCACATTTGAAACGTTGAATCTTTGATATGTCTTTTCTTTGTTCATGACCTAGAGCTGCTGAAGTTTTCTTGTCATTGAATGCTTTGCTGAAACTTCTTCTATTTCTTCTGCCTTTCTTTGCATGAGAAGCAAGGGCTTGATTGTCATTATGATGGGAGTCTTGCATGCCTCTGGCTATAAGTCTGGTTTCCTCCTGAGTAGGGCACTTAGCCTTAGGAGCTTGGGACCATGTGATATACACCTTAGAGGTTGGATACTTGAGGATGCTTGGGTTGAGGAGCATACTTCATGCATGTTGGTTGTGGACCTAGACAGATATATTGAGGAGCATTGGAGCTTAGTGACCACATTGGCACATATGAGAGTAGCATTGGGTACACGAGAGGACATGTGGCACACAGTTAGAGAAGGAGTGCCTTGCATGAGGACACTTGAACAGTAAACCATTGTGGAAGAGCGAGTGCTGGACTAATAACTTGTTGGAGAATGCAACATCTTGGAGAAGTGGCGTTGAGCCCAAGGAGGATCATACTTGGAGGGCATTTGACCTTGAGGGTTGGACAAACCCCAGTTTGACACTTGCACATCCTTTTATTGTAGAACACTCCTTGTGGGGTTGCCTTGTTGGTTACTTGTATGGATTTATTTCCTTGTTTACGCTAGCCTCCCTCATCTACTCTATAGATAAAGGGAGAAGAGAACTTTTATATTCATTATCATCATTGTACTCTATTCCGTCTTTATATTGTCTTGGAGAAGTTTTGTAGGGAGAAAGATACTAGGATTCATGAGGAGACCCTAAGAGAAGACAAGAAGAAATAGAGATGTCTTGATTGTTCTGGGAGAGATTACTCTTGTGTGATTCTAGGGTTTGTTCTTGTGAGAGGCTAGGGTTTGTGCTATTTGAGTAAATGCTAGAGAAGAATAAGACATTGAAGATAATGTTGGTTCTTGTGGCTTTTGTTGTAGTGCTAGGGTTTCTACCCTCGTAGATGGCATGGGGAGTGGAGCTAACACCTTGCATGATTTACTAGCCTTGTTCTTGTGTGATGCATGGAGGCTAAGGCAAGATCACCGAGAGCCTAGCTTGACGAGTCTTGAGCTTGGTGTGATGCATTTTTTTTGAGAAATATGTCTTATAGATTCGCTTTGTCTAAGCTATCGCGATATGAGGGGCATATCTATGCCATTAAAGTCACCTAGGACTTGCACCTGGCCTCATCTACACCCACTCATGGGGTTTGAACTCATGTCTCCGCAGTAGTACAAGCCCGATCACCTTGTTGCTTGCTGCTAGACCACACTCCCGTGGGCCTTGTGATGCCTTGCTTGGAAGAAAACTTAGTTATTGTATTCTTGATGTTCCATGGAGGTCTTGGTGCTTGTGTTGATGCAAGAGTTGAAGACATAGGATTTGAGGACTCAAACCCTAGGATGGACATATAGACTTGGAAGCTTGTGCTAGAATCGTCTTTCTATGGACTTGTGTAATGCAACATGGCTAGGGTTTATAAACCCTAAGGAACACAAGAGTGCTAGTGTGAAGAGCTTTTGTGTGATACAAGCTTGATGTATGTGCTAAGGAGGACTTGCTGATGTTGTTGCTAGCTTGTCGAGGATCTTTGATGGAATGACCAGCTTTGGTTAGGAGTGATTCCTATCTAGGAGGAATTGGATGCTAGGTTTTTCCTATGGTTTCCCTAGCTAGCGTTTGGAGAGCTTGAATTGTACCAACTTTGTAATAAATCTGTGGTATGTACTTAATTTTTTGTATATCTATGAAGCTTCTAGTTGTCCAAATATTGTGTACTTGCAGATTTGATTTTTGGTTTATGTTATCTTCATTATTGAGTAGATTTCATCCCTTCTTGTTCATGCTGAGATGACATAACATATAGCTGAATTGGTTAAGTGATTTAACATGTATCTGGAAGTTGAAGAAGCAGATTTGCTGCTGTTATAATCTGCTGTAATAAAATATTTTAGATCTGTTATATGCCTTGAAAAGTGTGCCCTAAGGGCTGTAGAATTGTGGTATTGAAGTATGCTCATATGTTATTTATTCTTGAGCTGTTTGGTGAAATTAGGTTAAAGGGAAGTGAAATATTACTGCTGTAATTTAATATTTCAGATCAGCCCTAACACTAAAAGTTCAGAGGGATTAGATCTGGGAAGCCTCAAGTAACCGAGGTAAAATTTTTGAATTGTATTGATTGCCCAATTTCTGAAATTTCTACAAATTTGACATTATGTAGCTGCAAAATTTAATGTTCTAAATATCAAATATTATTTAGATAGCAAATCCTAAAATTTCAATTAGAAAATACTCGATATTGGATGAAACAACAACCAAACTACCATTAATCAGAGAGAGAATTTTAAGGTGGTTATTGTGTTTATATTTGTCTCCATTTTTGTAAACAACATTTACTGAATAATGAGGAAAAACAAAAAATTAGCCTCAATGCTTTGTCAACATCACCAAACTCATATGGGTCCAGTATCAAATGCCTTGGATCTACCAAAGAAACGAAGATTGCATGATCTATTTCATGTATCCTGCTTAAAGAAGAAACTGGGTATACCATAACCAAACTACCCATATCAGATGAAGAAGAAAAGTTGATATTTGAACATTATGACACTTCAGAGAAATCTTCCTGATGAAGAAGTGCCCTTGGAGAATAAAGCCTTTCGTACTCACCACTCCACTCAATCTATGCTTTGAGGATGAAGCGACTTAAGAGAGGGAGACTTGTTATGAATCTGCTTAAAAATGTACTTGAATAGTTTACAAGATAAATGCATAGAAATGTTGAATGCACAGTCTACCCTGACAATAGAATGATATAAATAAGATGCACACACTAATTCATTATGAGGATATTATTATGATTTGTTAATCTTCGTCTCTCTGCATTTCATACCAAACTCAATGTTTGTACAAGTACACAAATTTTGGCTGAGTTTGAACTTAGCTGAACTTAGATGTTACTAGCTTCAAGAATTATGCACTTATTACATCCAATAGAATTATTTCAGGTATTAGGCGTTGACCTAAGATGGCGCATGCATAATGTATCAGATGGTCAAAGGAGACGTGTGCAGATTTGTATGGGCCTTCTACAACCATTTAAGGTTTTCCTAATATTCTTTCAAAGTCTTAGTGCTTTTTGATGCTATAATCTATAAATTTTGTTCCTAAGACCAAAAGCAATGCAAAATATCCATAATCACAGATCTGCTTGTTTACATTGATTGTGGCATGTTCATGCTTAAGAAATATACATAGCTGTCTTTTTTATTGTGTCTTGTGACCAGTCTGTATTGTTTTGATGTAGGTTCTTCTTCTAGATGAGATTACAGTTGACCTAGATGTACTTGCGAGGGCTGATTTATTGTCATTTTTAAAGCATGAATGTAAAGACAGAGGAGCCACAATTATCTATGCCACACATATCTTTGATGGCCTTGATAATTGGCCATCACACATAGTAAGATGTTTTTTGGATACTCTTTACAGTGTTGTAAATCCATCTGTTTGGAAAACTTTTTTTGATATTGTTCTATTATACAGGCATATGTAGCTCGTGGCAAACTGCAGTTAGCATTGCCATTAGAGGAGGTTGAAGAAATGAAAGAACTCTCCCTAATGGTAAGTTGTTAACCATAAAACTATGAGATTGTTTCTGATTTACACTGATTGAAAACTATTCATATTTGTATGCTACTGATCAATGTAAGTAGATGTTGAAAGAATCGCGTTAGCCAATAACATATCTGTAACTAACTGAACATTGTGCCTTAGCCAATAACATAGCTGTGCACCTGTTCTGTCAGCCTGTGTGCAACTTTTAGACCTGTTAAAGGTCTGTACCTCGGATTGTGTGCTTGTTGCACCCAAATTTGGTCTGCTACATGTTTGTTTTAGACCTTTGTTTAGCTGTTACAACTTACAACGGCTGTTCCTTTTCATTACAGGTTTGTACCTTAGGTTGAGTACTTTTTGTGTGCAAATTTGGTCTGCTACAAGTGTGTTTCAGATCTTTTTTCATTCTTATTGCTACTGCTTCTTGCTGTTACAGGTTTGTACCTTGGGTTGCGTGCTTCCTTCACCTAAACTTGACTAATACAATGGAAAATTTAACTGTTACAGTGCAAATTTTGACTGTTATTGTACCATAACTGCCTACTGATTTCGGGGTTTGTTCTTGGCTTGTGGTTGTTCTCTCTTGCCGCCTTAACACACTACTGCCTGTAGATCACGTAATTTCATGTCTGTTCTTTGTGTGCCAATTAATTCCCTTGTCGCAATTCCTTGTTGGTATGCTACCACTGTTCTTTGGTCTCTAGAGAGTATGGGACTGAAGCGTGAGGGCCTCCTACATGTAAAGAGCCAAGCAACGCTGGTTGGGGTGCCTGAAGAAACTGGAAAATGCCTTTGCCTCTTGAAAAGGCAGTGAAACCGCTTATGGATCTCGAAGTAGAGAAACCCAAAGCCTATGGAAACCCACTCTAAACTGGCCTAGGGGGATGTGGAGAGCATGCATCCAGTGATGGTGGGTGTATGAAGGTCGGACAATAAGTCCACCCCTCAACTCGATGAAATGCTTTGTATAGAGGGCCATCTTTGGGCATAACCTGCCTGGTGGGTTTGTCCAAGTGATCTATGTGTGTTCCCTGTATATGTAGTCTTGGATCATCCTGTTCAACTCCTGCCTAGTATGTAGGAGGCAGTCAGGTGCCTCAAGTGCATATTTGAACAAGGGAGAGCAATCCATTGAGATACCCATTAATGTGAAAAGATCTGAAACCCCGACAAATCAACAAGAAGTCCATCAAGAGGAACTCACCAAGGCAATGGCTTTTGATGAGAAATAGGCTAAGGTACGGGTATCAGTCTCGGACCTCTATCGAGTCCACATCTCCCTAAACACAAGAGAGGAGCGAGACTAGGCTAAAAACTGTTATGAAGCGAAGGGGGCGGGCACCAAATTCAGCAAGGATGATAGGCATAGAGATTGTTTGTTTGCATTTGATAAAATGCTGCAAAAGAAGGGTATGCACCCTCTCAGTAGTGGCCTAGTCTGACTCTAACAAGCAAGTTCCCCAAATCGTTGAACCATAGAGACCTATGGGCTAGATAACGGGATCCATGAGATCCATCTTGGATGAGATGTCTTGGAGTAATGACGAAAGCATTGTCTCTTGAGCAAGGCTAGTGATCCATAGCCTTTATTTAACTAAGGCTGGAGAGCATGTCTCAAAATGAAATGAGGCTGTGAGAATTGAACTCCCAAGTATGTGTCAGAACCAATTATCTTGATCTCCTCCCCTTTGAAGAAGAAATGGTAATCCGAGAAGACCTTTTTTGACTCGTTGAAGATCATAACCTTGGTTTTACCTAGGTTGACCATCAACTTCCAAAGGTCATAGAAGAGGGCTAGCACATCCAACTGTCTTTGTAAATCCTCCGGGGAGGAGGCAAGGAGGATCACATCATCAACAAAAAGAACAATGGAAATCAAAACATGGTTTAGGAAGCAACCGTCATCATCTTGGATTTGCTCATGAATGAATGATTCCAACTTATTGATATAAATTCCCACAAGGAGGGTGAAAACAGTCACCCCTACTTAACCCCAATAGTACTCTTGATGAAATCCGATACTTCATGTGCTATGGGAGATGACCTAGAAACGACTTGTAAAGGCACATAATGGTTGCTAGGAGAGTCTTTAAAATGCCGATATCTCGAAGCCTCTGGAATAAATCCTCCCGTGGGATCGAGTCAAAGGCTTTTCAAAAGTCTATGAAGCAACAATAGACTTTCGAAGAGTGATGCCACACCACCTTGATGACGACCTAGAGTGTGAGGATGTGATCAATGGTTTGATAAGTGAGTTGGAAACCAATCTGACCCCTAGCTCTAATGCATCTCTGCTCAAGCTCCTTAGAAAGCATCAAATGGAGGGTAATGGTGTACAATTTCGAGAATGTATGGCCAACCATAATCGTTCGAAAATTGCTAGGATTTGCACTGTAGCTCGATTTGTGAATCGGGTAGATGGTATGGTGGGACTAAATAGGTGGGAAACGTGTGCTGGTACCATGATTAAACAAGTTAGCAATGTAAGAGTTGAGGGGGTGAAGCCCATGCTTGAAGAACTTGGCTTGAAATCTCTCCTTGTTTGCTTCTTTACTAGTGCTCATAACTTTAACTACCTCTTGGATAACATGATAAGAGAATAAGTAGCAAGGGTAGGGGGGAGGTGACATGGGTTGGAGGGTACCTGGGGATATCATAAAGAGTATAAGTATGGGAGAAAATGGAACTAGGGTCAAGGTTCATGGGGAGGGGGGAGTGGCAAGGGAAGATGGTGCACTAGAAGATTTCGAGGGAATGGTGGAAGGAAGCACATAATTTGTGTCTCTTATGTGAGATATAGAGGCATTTCTAGTGGCAAAGGAGGCAACGACAAGAGTTTCTGAGGTTTGGATAGAAAGAGTGATTGTGAGTAGATGCGAACTGAAGTTGGCTATGGAGGGATTTACAATCCTTGTCATACCATTGGTTCATAGTGTCAATTTTCACATGAAATTCTATGTGACTAATTTCAGATCTGAAAATTGCTTCCTAGTGATCCAACAATAAACCCTAGCTGTTATCATTGAACAACTTTACGTTGAAATTAAGACAGAAATTTATAACAATGGAAACATCAAGATCTGAGATAAATCATTTACAAATTTGAGACACAAATTTTCTGTTCAGTAACCTTGTCAACTTTAGAAATTTTGAGGGCAAAAACCAACCCTCCTAGTCAATACAAATTCACCAAAAATTCCAAGGACAACCTTGTCCTATACAAGTCAAAAATCAACAAATACAAACTCAACAAAAATACCTGGAAATCTTCAGCTTGCAGATCTGCTACAGCTACCGTCACCTGTACACTTGCTGACGTTAGCTATACAATTGTTGACGTCAGCAGTACGGATCTGTTGTACCTACTCAGAAAAGTAAACAAATCTCACACCTGCGGTCTCAATCAGCCCAGAAAAGTCGCATGTGCTGCTTGTTAATATTATGGTAGATTCGGGAGGTATGAACCTCTATTGTGACCTATGACGAGATTAGAATATTCCAGAAGGAAGTAAAGAAGTAAAGGAAACCCTAGACAAGTTGTCGACTGCAGAAATATAATTAATATGAATTAATTAGTACCCAGGAGGAGAAGTCGGCCCCGATGGCTTGCCGGACCACTTTAAATACAGGGTGCCAGTTCTCTTTATTCACATCTCAACAGTTACAAAGAGAGCCAAATATGCACAGGCAGTTGCAAGCAGTTGCATTTTTTGTGCGCAAGTTTCTAGGAAAGATGGGAAAGTTGTGCGCTAGCTTCTGGGTGAGATTATCTGATCAACTTGGTTTCTATTCTTGCTTGGTGCATTAGCCTTTCTTGGTTATTAGATTGCTACCAAGATTCTCTTCTGTCAAGGTCAAGGTGCTCGGAGGAGGGCTTCGACTATGGTTGGGTGACAAGGGGTATTGTCAATGGTAAGCGAGCACAATCTTCTATATTCAGAGGCTTATGAGCCTCCTTCATTCCCGATCCTTATTTGGGAAAGGAAGCACCAGCGTAGGGTATTGAGCTCGCGAGCGCAGCTAAGGTTACTAGCGAACAACTTCAAAAGACTTCTTGCCGCTAGGGTTACTAGCGAGAAGTAGTTCGCGAGAAACCCTAAACCTCGGATCGACACCTTGCGATGGAGCATCTCCCTCAAAAAGAAGATATTAGGATGGCGCTTCTTCGGTGCACCTCTTGGCTCTCTCGAGGAAGACAAAAATGGCGAAAGTTGAAGTTTTGGATCTAGGCATGACTAGTTACCAGTCAAGCGAAGACATGTGTGAAACAATCGATCTTTTACACTACTCGGCACTCACTTTGGAGCGATTGAAGATGACATGTGGATGTCGATGAGTGGAGCTTCTAGGCACATGGCGAGAGATCAAGCCAGACTCTCGATCTAAATGAGAGAAAGACATCGTGCAAAGTGGAGCTTGGAGACAAAAGCACTTACCTCGTCGAAGAATTTGGACAAGCCTCCGTCAAATTGAAATCAGGTAACCATGTTCATTTAAGTAATGTTTTATATGTACTGGTTTAGAAAAGAATCTTTATGTCGATATCATGTCTAGAAGACAAAGAAATGAGAATAGCCTTTGTGGATGGAAAAGTGTTATCATGGCACAATCTCTAGTTTACTCTCACATTCCCAAAGACAAAAGGAATAAACTAGAACCCTCGGGGAAGAAGGATATTAAGTGGGATATAGTGATTCATCAAAGCCTATAGAATATATATTCGAGAACAACACAAGATCGAAGTCAGCAGAGGCGTAACATTCAATGAAAGAATGGCCTTTAGGAAATCCATCGAAGAAATTATAGAAGAAGAAAAGAACTTGAAGAACCTAATGAAGAAAACAGAGAGAAAGCGAAATACTTGAAAAGAACAACCTGATTGTCCTATGGAACCATGTGAAAACATTGATTCGGATATCATACCAAAGACCAAGAAACAACCAGCTTGGTTTGAAGCTACACTACAAGATGCTTGAGAAAGACTCAAGGTTCTAGAAGGAACGTTGAGGAGAAGAGTAAAAGACCGAAAAAAGATTCTCAAGTTGAAATACAGCATATATGGCCGAAGCGCTTCTAGATGAAGAACCACCACATTTGAAGAAGCGGAGTTCAAAGGGACAATGGAATGAAAAGAAGCTATGACGGAAGAACATCAATCCATTATGAAAAATGAGGTATGGGAAATTTTACCAAGACCTAAAGAAAAAATGGGTGGTAACCTAAGAATGGGTATACAAGATCAAACATGCCCGGCCAGGCGAAAGCGTGGATAAATACAAGACAATATTGTGAGGAGGTTCTCGAAGGAGGAGAGAAGGTGCGGCCAAATTGCTTGCTCTGGGGCGCGGGGCACTATCCTCTTCTTCGGTAGCTCTTGGATGAGTCTACATCGAGATGGATGTAGGTAGGCTTTCCTCCAATGGAGCTATTGAAGAAGAAGTGTATATTGAACCACCTCAAGGATTCAAGGTACACTCCAGAGACACTACGTTTGTAGATTGAAGAAAGCTCTATATGGACTCAAACTAGCAAGCTCCAAGGGCTTGGTATTTTTGAGAATGGACGGCTATCTAACAAGACTTGGTTTCTCAAGAGTCATACGGATCCAAACCTTTATTACAAAGTGGTGGATAGCATGTGATTCTACTAATATGTTGACGATCTATTCACGCAATTGAAAGAATCTCTCATTATCCGGTCTGAAGGAATTAGCTTTTGAATTTGATATGAAGATCTAGGTATCATGCACTATTACTCAGGATTAGAGGTATGGCGGCGTGGTGAAGTATTCCTTGGACAAGGAAAGTACACAATAAAGATCCTTCAAAAGTTTGGAATGATGTCTTGTAAGTCCATGGACACTCCTATGAATGTGGATATAAGAAAAGTGGAGTCGATTCGATCGATAGATGCATCTCTATATCCGGCGACTAATTGGGTCATTATTATTATTTGGTAAATACTCCAACCCGGATATTTTCTTTGCCGTAAATACATTAAGTTAGTTCCAAGTGGAACCAAGACAGGCATTGGATAGTTGCAAAACATGTATTAAGATATTCATGGGACAATAAACTATGGCAAGGATATCACGCATCTAGTGATATACAACTTTATGGATTCACAAACTCAGATTAGGCAGGAAGTGCAGAAGATAGAAAATCGCCGGGCATGTGTGTTTGTGGAAGCTGCTATGATATCTTGGGGCAGCGGAAACAGAAGTTTATGCGCTGACTGAAACTGAAGGCAGTACTCTCATGACATGTAAACATGCATTGAAGCAATATGGCTAAGGAAGTTAATTTCCGACTTATTTGATCAGATTCGGGGAAGATACGACCATAATACATTGTGATAATCGGAACTGTATAATATTATCGAGAGAAAATCCGGAGTGTTTCATGAAAGATTGAGAAACATATTGAGATCAAATACTGTTTTATTGAGATAAAGTTCGAGGAAGGAGGAGAGGTAAAGCTTCGAGTATATCCCCTTTGATGGCGAACAACATATATCCCGACAAAGCCTCTGTCTAGAATAAAGGTTGCATATTTTTGAGAGAAGATGGGGATCGTGGAAATAACTCATTAGCTGAAAGGGAAGACTCTCCAAGTTAGTAGGGAGCACTAAAATATTATTGGAAACATTTATGTTTGTAAATTGAAAATAGTCAGTTGAATGATGCTTTCCTGTTCGGAGAGTGGGTTGAGATTTCTGACGGCCAGTGACTTCCCATTGTGGTTAACATGGGAAGTAGTCTGATTGTGATGTATCATAGACAACGACTTCCCATTGTGGTTAACATGGGGAGTGGTCTAAGTGATCTCTCTTCTTGAGGGTTACTTAAAAAGAATGGCCCACCTCGCTGAACAACGATTTCTCATTGTGGTTAACATGAGAATGGTTAGTTTTGGAGGTTGTCTGGAGGCGATCTTTTCCTCTTATTAGTTAGCGGAGGAAATGGTCGAATGATACATTCCTCGAGGTTTATACATTCTCTCGAGGTGCACTTTGATTAGTGTAGGAGGAATGGACCGAGGGTGGGGAATGGTCAGGGCTCAACAATCGGGGACAAACATTCCCTCTAGGGTGCACTTTGATTAGTGTAGGAGGAATGGGGTGAGAATGGTCGGACTCGGACATTCCTTAGGGTTTATACATTCTTTCCAAGGTGCACTTTGATTAGTGTAGGAAGAATGGCCGAGTGAGGAATGGTCAATTTCGAGAGAAATTAGAAACAATCCTCTTCCTTGTTTGAGAATAGAGGCCGAATAGCCCATTCGTGTTCTATCTTTGAGGGTAGATATTCTTCGAGATCACAAAATGTGAGTGAAAGATTGGCCCAGAGATGATTTAGTTTTATTTTTAACAATATTTTACGTGCAAGTTGTCATCGGATGATTATTATGGAGTTGCACGTCTCTAGATAGTAAGGGATATACTACTTGTGGTGGATATGTTCCGCAGGTTGTGACTATGTGTCCTGGTTGAGTAGTTATATTACCTCACAGGTGGATAGACAGAGTTGTGTTCTATCAATTAATAGTGTACCAGGTGTCATAGGAGATTATCTAGTTGGATAATAATGGCGGTGCTTTCCGATGTTGCTACCGGTTGAATAATTACGGTATTGCTCAGACCATACCTCTAGCTAAGGAGGGGGAGTGTTAATATTATGGTAGCCGGGAGGTATGAACCTTTATTGTAACCTATGACGAGATTAGAATAATCCAGAAGGAAGTAAAGTTAAGGAAACCCTAGACAAGTTTTTGGCTGCAGAAATATAATTAATGAGTTGTCATAGGAGATTATCTAGTTGGATAATAATGACGGTGCTCGTGTTGCTACCAGTTGAATGGTCTGTTGTGCTCAAGACCATACCTCCCTAGCTAGGAGGGAGTGTTAATATTATGGTAGCTTCGGGAGGTATGAACCTTTATTGTAACCTATGACGAGATTAGAATATTCCAGAAGGAAGTAAAGAAGTAAAGGAAACCCTAGACAAGTTGTCGGCTGCAGAAATATAATTAATATGAATTAATTAGTACCCAGGAGGAGAAGTCGGCTCCAGTAAGCCTGCCAGACTACTATAAATACAGGGCGCCAGTTCTCATTATTCACATCTCAATAGTTGCAGAGAGAACTAGATCTGCGCAAGTGCAGTGGCAGTTTGTGCGCAAGTCTCTGGGAAAGTGTGCGCCAACTTCTGGGTGGGAATATCTGATCAACTTGGTTTCTATTCTTGCTTGGTGCATTAGCCTCTCTTGGCTATCGGATTGCTACCAGGATTCTCTTCTCTGTCAAGGTCAAGGTGCTTGGAGGGTGGCTTCGGCCTATGGTTGGGTGACAAGGGTATTGTCAATGGTAAAACGAGCACAATCTTCTATATTCTAACACTGCTGTCCAACTGTCTTCACACGTGTGGCCTACTATACGGTCTTATACAGCCTACTGTATGGATTTGTATGGTCCACACATGTGGTCGTACCACACGTGCGACCTATTTTCTTCAGCTGCTGCCTCACTTCACACGTGCAACCTCTCTCTTCTACAAATGCTACCTTTTCCTCTCACACGTGTGATTATTTTCCCTGCCGAGAAAAAGATAGAACGACCAGAAAAACCCTAGGCCAATTTGCCTATGTGCAAAAATTCCCTTGCCGGAATCTCCATCTTCCTAGCACAAGCGCTTACTCACTTATGCTAACTCTATACTGTCACAATCTCCTCCTCTCCTTTTATAGGAGTTCAATGAGTGAGTTTAGGAGCTTTTCCTAAACTCAACAATTAATTAGAATATTTTATTCTTCTTTGTGGGTGTGAAACCCCTACACAACCCCACAAAGCCTATCAACTTGCCCATTAGGCCCTGGTCTCATTTCAAGGCCGATTTCACTGAAATGAAAGGCTAATCTGGTGCCAACGAAAATTCCCACATGGCTGGCACCTTGGCCTCTAGTGGGAATGCCTCCCAAAGCTACAAAAATCAACACTCCCTCTTAGTGATGGAGCTATTCTCCACCACTCCTAGTTTGTCTCAGAAGTAGACAAACTTCCCCTTCACTAGGGGTTTGGTGAGAATATCTGCAATCTGCTCGTCTGTGGAAATGTGCTGGAGCTTCACTACTCCCTTTTGTACTCTGTCTCTAATGAAGTGGTATATGATCTCAATGTGTTTTGACCCGTCGTAGAACACTGGATTTTCTTTGAGCTTGATACAACTCTAGTTGTCGCAGTGAATCATTGTGGGTTCCAACTCCTTAGCAAATAATCTTGCAAGAATCTTGTGAAGCCAAATAGCCACACAACTCGCCAAATTGGCTGCCATGTACTCTGCCTTTGCTAAGCTAAGTGCCATGAAAGTCTGTTTCCTGATGCACCAAGAAAGCATTGCTAATCCCAGGCCGAAACAACCATTAGAAGTGCTCTTTTGGTCAACTGCACTACCTCCTCAATCTAAGTCTGAATATCCATGTTGCCTCACTCCATCATCTCCGACATATCTCAGACCAAATCCAACCGTACCTCGAAGGTACCTAAGCACATGTTTTGCTGCAACCCAATGCACCTGCCTCGGCTCTATCATGAACTGACTCAAGATGTTGACAACAAAACAAATATTTGGTCTGGTATTAACCAGATACATCAATGACCCAATCAACTGCCTGTATATCGTGGGATCCACCAAGTCTAAATTTGAAGCCCCCAATGTATTCAGGTTGGTGGCCATAGGTGTGGTCAGGGACTTACAGTCCATCATCCCAAATCTCTTCAGTATCTCAACTGCATACTTCCCTTGTTCGAGGAAGATCTCTCTAGGTTGCTGCCACACCTCTAATCCCAAAAAGTAATGCATCAATCCAATATCCTTCATCTCGATCTTTGAGGCCAATTCCTTTTTGCACATGATAATGAGCTTCTTAGCTCCTGTGAGAAACAAATCATCAACATATAACACCAATATGAGAGGATCCTTACCAACTTGTAGAAGATATAGGTTGGGGTATGAGTCACTTTTGGGGAAGCCCCAGCTCTACAAACACCCACCAAACCTCGAGTACCATGCTCTAGATGCCTACTTGAGTCCATACAATGCCTTCTTCAACTTGCACACATAAGTTTTCCTCCCATGTACCTCAAAGCCTTGAGGTTGCTCTATGTATACCTCCTCCTCAATCACATCGTTGAGAAACATTGTCTTCACATCCATCTGATGGATCTTCTGCTTCATAATTGAAGCGAGAGAAATAACCGTCTCGATAGGAGCATACATGGCCACTAGAGCAAAGGTCTCTTCGTAGTCTACTCCCACTTTTTGAGAGAACCCTCTTGCTACGAACCTTGCCTTATACTTCTCGATACTTCCATCTGCACTATGCTTGATCTTATAGATCCACTTGGAAGTCACTTCAGACTTACCTTTTGGTCTTGGAACTATATCCCACATGTCATTCTTCATGATGGATCGGTACTCCTCCATCAAGGCGTCCTTCCAAACTTGCTGCCCTGCTACTTCCTCAAAATTGGAAGGCTCAGAATCAATGATATTGCTCATAAGAGCCACATAGCTGAGGAATCTTTGTGGAGGTCTACTCTCCCTGAAGGTGCCTATGGGAGCTATGTGCCCCTCTGCATCTCTCAAAGTATCCCGAAACCATCTAGGTCTTGTGTTGTCACTGTTAAATTTACATGCAGCAGCGAGAGCCATTCTCTTGGAAGATGGCTAAGACCCTAGACGAGATCTAGGGCCCCCAGTGCACTCCTGGGGTATGTGGTCTGGGACCAAATTGATAAAGACCCTAGATATCTCTAGGGCCCCT